>JAMKQA010047075.1:0-30539 GCA_024699735.1 Posidonia australis | reverse complement strand
GAATTCAATTATAAAGTTATGGAATGATAAAATCGTAATACGATTCATTAATACTAAACTGAATGTAAAAAAAACACTAAATTAATATTTAAAAATTTAATATAAAAAAAATTATCATATTCATCTGCTTCAATAAAAATAATACAAAAAACAAAACTTAAAAAAATTATAATTTTTTGATAAGAAATTAAAACTTTCCTAATAAAACTACCTTAATAACTAATGAAAAGAAAAATTTTATTAATAAATTTGCAAGTATGGACCACATGCAATAACTACCACACTTAAATTTAATTAAATAAAAAATTGAAAAAAATTTCCCTCCAACAAAAAATCACTAGTAGTTTCATCTCAAAAAAAATGGTTTTAATACTAGCTATTAGATTAACAACCAACCACAATGATGTATCTTCCCTCAAAATAGTTAATTTGAGAGAGGATGCAACTGAACTGGCTCCTTTATTATTAAATCTATTAATGAGAATGTTTATAATTATTATTTGTTAAATTATTACCCATATTTTTTGGAAAGATATTTTAATAGGTATTTGGATTTTATGTTTGACATTGATGCATCAACATTTTTCTAATATAATCTTTTATATATTTATGTTAATTGAATGTATAATTGACTACTAATATATTAAAAAAAATACACTTTTGACGCCATCACTTCTCATGAACGAATCACTAAAAAGTAAAAACTGCACCTACAGGACTAAAAGACTTTTGCGAGCTACAACTCAGGAAACTAGATTCTCCTTTGCAAGTAATCCCACCTTAAAAAAACAACTTTAAGTGATTCACTCTAATCACGTGAACTTCGGAAAACATATGTATCTTCTCTTGTCCACCATTGCTTTGGAACAAAGTTGGTTTTTTATGCATTCGTCTGCTAGAAATTGGAAAGAATAGACATAAGCCAAGCGTCGGTTATAAAAGGTATTCCTACCGATAGAAAGGGAGCATGCCAACATGTGTCCTGTCAGGTAGAATATCATACCAGGTTAAAGCAGCGTGCTTGACGAGAACTTAATTACAGCAAATCATCAAGCGTAAGGTTAGGAGAGATCATAAATTAAAGACACTTGTTTACAAAATGTACATGAATGGTGGCATCCATGGTATCATGTGATATAGTATCTCTTCCTTTACTAGGTATTATCCAATGAGTAAGATTCATTGTGTAATATTTAGTATTAGGATTCTTGATTACAAAACCTTTTCCTTATCTATAACTCTAATATCATGTCGAACTTCTAAAACTAACATAATACGGAGAGTTGAGGACCTTAATGCTTATTTGATCGACTAGCACATTCCAGCGTTTCCTACAAAAAGGTTAAACCTTAATTCTTATTTGAGTGATGAACACATTTGGTATTCCCTACATAAAAATCGAATTATGGTCTCATCTGCATTGCCACCGAACCTTACAAGAAATCGCATGATAGAATTCAATGTTTGATCCAACCATATGCTAGATGATGCCATGAGATGGCAAATCGAAAAAAAAATGGTCCGTTGGGACGTTGAGATCCAATTGTCATCCATGGAAAATGCGTTACATATGCATGTCTGCTAGAAATCTTAATTGTCTGCTAGAAATCGAACTGAACAAATGTCATTTTGGAATGCAAGATCTTCCTCTGACTTGATTTCCATTTTTATTTTTACCTATCGTTGGTGGGGTGTATTTAGTGGCTGGCTAGTACTTAAGTGTGGCTGGTGTTTTTTTTTGAGATTTTATTCTTCTTCTTTTGTGTAGGCTTGGATTTTTTCCTTCATAGCAATGCACATCTAATTTTGCATTTTGAATGGTCTATGATCGATTGCCTACATTGTTTGATTATATCACCTATGATAAGAATCTGCTACAATTCCTGAGCATTCTAAAATCATACTTGCTCAATTTTCTGATCTTTACTTTTTTAGTAATATTGAAATGTTGTAATACTGTTCTGTATTTAGTTTGGTGATATTATTTTGTATTCAAGTTTTTTTAAAATAACTTGGATGAATCTGAATTTTGTTTTCAAGTCGTGATTTGTAAAAAGGACATGTCATTTTGCCATGAAGAGTACAACAAGAGTAAATCGACAAGAATGTAGGACAAGAGCAAATCAACATATATAAAAAAAACATGTCCTTGTTTTGATTTCTTTTTTAATAATACTAAAATATTAAAATATTATTTTATATTCAATTAAGTGATACTAAATTCAAAAATCATTATTATGTTAATAATATTAAATTATTAATCAATGAAATATTTTTATTTAAATGTAATTATATTTATAAAATTATTTTTTATTTAATTCAAAAATACTAATTTAAAAACAAACATTTAGTAACACTAAACATTTAGTAATACAAAACAATTTTTATTTAAATAAGTAATACTAAATTGAAATAAAAAAATATCACAAAATTAGTATAAAAAATTAAAAGTATCATATTCATTTAAAACATTTAAATAAAAATAATACAAAAAATAAAACTTCAAAAATATAAAACAATTAAAAAAATAAATTTTTTAATAAGAAATTAAACCTTTCCTATTAAAAATACCTTAATAACTAATAGTAATAATTATTTTATTTAGAAATTTCATTTCAAAAAACTCATTAGTAATTTCATTTCAAAATAAATGAATTTAATACTAACTACTGGATTAACATCCAATCACCATGTTACATCTTCTCTTAAAATAATTAATTTAAGAAAAGATACAACCAATTTGACTCCTTTGACAATATAACCAAGTGCCTATCATATAAGCATACTGCTTATTGAAAAGAACTCAAAGCATGCCATGTGTCCCATGATGCAAAATAGTATCAGTTCGGAGTAGAATCAGAATTCAGCACTATCCAAACGTAAGATTAAGGAGGCTATAGATTATTTTTTACAGTATCATACCGACATAATAGGAAAAACTCACAAAAGGAAAAATTACTCTTGCAATGGAAAACAGCAATCACAAAAGGAAAAATAAAATAAGTTCAGACAAAGGGTAAAATACTGGTGGATTTTTTTTCCTAATTCTAAGTGCCTCCTTTCTGTTTTAGAGTAATCTTGTCCCCTAAACTGAGAGCAATTCCTTGGGTCTTGCTCCTTATTCTGATATACCCACTCAGCTTTCCATCTGCTTGCTTCTCAATGCTAACATTCACAAGGGCATCCTCTCCAAACACACTCTTCGCATATAAATTCGCTGCGAGGAAACCACATTCCCCATCTAGTGCAGACCTGAATAAAAAGAAATGTATGGTTATTATTCATATGTAAGAGAGAAATGGCAACAATAACCTAAAGTTGTCTTCCAATTAATATTTTATTTATACCAGATTTCTTTAAAACACAACAGAAACAAAAAAAATAATGCAGCTACTGAGAAAGCTTATAAAGGAGTAAGAGTTTACGGAGCGGTGAGGCATTTCATGTTCGTCGACTTTACAATATGATTCAAGAATTCCTTCTCATCCTGAATAATGGTGTTTACAGCCACCTGAAAATGGATCCAAAGTCACACTCATATATATTTCAAGCATGAGATTTTAGCTCAATTCTGATCCACAACTGTACATGGAAAGATAATACAAAACTGAAAACGTTCAACAATTAATAAGATAATTAAAGCAAGAAAAATTCTATCAAGAAACCTCAAATTGGTGGCACTAACATACGAGAACCTGAACTATCCACAATTGAAGGTATCAAGGAATATATGTCAGAACCTTCTATCAGCAAGTGAGTACATAAAAAAGCAGCAATAAAAGTCTACATAAGACAAAATTGTAAAGTCATACTTGATTCCTTTCACAAAATGTAGCAACAAAATTCATAAAAAAGGCAAACCAAGTGCTCAAGGCTCCCGACAATGTCAGATATCGAAGAAGGTTCATACGTACATCATGTTACCCTCACATGCAGGAAGGTTGTCTCCGTGAATAATGCAGTCCATACCTCTTTTAACAATAAATGTTGTTGAACCCAATTATATAAGTCCCATCTGTTTGTTATTTTAATGATAAAGTAATACAATGTGATGTAGCTGTAGCTGTTCACTTCATGGAATGGCTCCACCATTTTTGCTCAACATTTTTTGTTGCAAATATGGAAGGATTGAACTTACGACTTCACTGGTTATGTAACACCCTGAGCCAAAGCACATGTAGCCTAGTTCAGTGTGAAATATGCTTATGAAAACTACTTACAAAACCTTCCTATAAATGGACCTAAAATTTTTAATCTGTAGTATATATGGTTGTATTTTCCACAACTAATATATATATATATCCCTTGACACTTCTGTCTCTAGGAAATGGTTAACTAAGCTTTATGACGGAAAGAATGAGGAGATTGGATGGAGGAAGGTGATCTTCCATATCATTTTAAAAATAGATGGGCCACAACCTAAATTAAAGCTGCTCCTGCTACTAGACCAGTTCAGCAACAAATAGAGAGAACACGTTCCAAAAAATGCTAAGTATCACATTTATTTCTGTATATCTTGAGCAATTGAGACTTATGATTATTTTCAAGCTGCCTCAAGATAGAGGTGAATGCTGCTGCATAAGTGAGAATAAAAGTTTATTGATTAGTAACATCTAGGTTTATTTCCAACAGGATAAGGTGAATAAAATGAGTGGTGCTCCAGTTATGTTAGTTAATCATATTTATATTACACTAGTTGGAACTCAAAATATTTCTCTCTAACGACACTCTTCAGGACAGTTCAGGAGTAATGGAGAGCCAAAAACTAGAAGTTATATAACAGAGGTAGAGGAAGTTGAATGGCAGGAATAAAAAAAAACAATACGCAATAATAGCCATGCAGTTTCCCTTGCCAAAAAAAAGTCTCATCTGTTGATGATCATAAAGCAACATAATATCCCACATTTTAAATCAAAAAGATTAAATAATAGAAGTACCTTGTTTTCCCACTCAAATTCTGCCCACATGCTCCTGAATGCAACATCAGCACATGTAGCAGGAGATATATAGTCCATGATATCAATGTGAATATCATTGAGGACAATTACCGTTCGCTCAAGAACATTTGAAGTTTCATAAACAATATTACCAAATATGACTCCAGTTTCAGTTGAAGAAACCTTGATATTGGCCCGAATATGCTTGCTTGCTTCTGGTGCTAGAGTGTAATTCTGCGGTCGCTCCACAAGTTTCAAATCTCCCATGGTTGCCAATTCCAAGCACAAATTCTGTAGGGTATCCTTGGTTCGATTAATGACAGTGACATCGAGAACAATGTCATAATGGTGAACCGTCACATATGCTTCAGCATACACAGGATCACTGAATCCTGTGAGCTGCAGAATCCGATTGAGCTTGTTTGCATCATCTGCATCCTTAATGAACTCCCCAGTTGCACGTTTTAAATCATCTTGAACCTCATCCTCCAACTCAAGTTGGCTCATGCCCTGTAGATTTAGAACGAAGTAAACAGACAAGTAAAAATATCTTTTCTTTTGGGTTAAGAATCTGTCAAAATCAATCTGAAGGGTAGGGTCTAAACTACCTGACAGGGCACTATTAAATTTCAATTCATTATATAAGCAGGTGTTGTGTGATGATATCACAAAAAAGCTATTACGATATCAAAATCCAAACATGCTCGTGTATGGTATCATTTATCTGGTTCAAGACAAAACAAATAGTGCATCCGCAGTAATGTTTATAAAGCAGATATGGTTTGTGCTGTTCAAAAATAAATCATATATGAAGCATAAAATTTGGTTTCCATGTCACTAGTGGTCTCTATTATAGGCTCAGAGAAAACTTTCCTAAGCACTTCCCTTACTCGGGAAGCCTGGGTCCATACAATACAAAAAGAAAATTAGGAAAGGTTGTAATTATGTTGTTCCAGAGCATCCATCTTTTCCCTGCTTTTTGTGAAATCAAATATAATGCTCCACAGAAAAAACATGAACCAGCCAATATGTTTGCTATGTTATCCAATATGCATTAAGCAATCATAAAACTACGACACCATGCTGCATCTATAAGATATGCTAAATTCAAATATAAAATTTCAAATCAAAAAACATGAATCAGCGAATTTTGTTTATTAAAATATTCATTCCAAACAATCACAAAACGATGGGACCAATATATGTTGTCTGTTGATTAAACTTTCATCCAGATGTCAGTAATTTATTGGAATAGTCAGATAGCAACAAAGTTACATAATAAAAAACAAATCAGCAGCAAGTATTCTAAATCCATGACTAGTTTTAAACAAAATATAATAATAATAATAATATAAAATCATGCAATTAGATACATCTACATAAAGCTCCATCCACCATTCTTATACATATCTTCATTATAGGTGTGTGTGCGGATTTTCCTTTAATATATGTTGGTAATTTAAAAGTATTTTCCATGAGTAACAAGCTAATGTGCTTACTTCAAAGCAGTGAAAGTTTGCTATAGAAGTTTGTACCTTTCTACTCTTCAAATGGTAGAAGTCAATGAGATCATCAGGCTGAGCATAAGAAATTTGGGCCTTTGCTTTGATCTCCTCAGTCTCCTGGAATTGTTTCTCTGCCAGCATCTTTGCAAAACTCTGACGGCATGACTGCAACCATATCTTCCTAACTTGATCACCAGTATTGCAGAGTAATCTTATACAAATGACTATCCTATCGTAAGAATCATTATCAATTGGGTGTTGCAGATAGGATGACTGCCCTAGTTGTAGCACAGAAACCATGATTAATAACGCCCCTGTACATGCTTTGTTGACTTCTACTTTAGATGGTTGCACTTCTTCCAATCTGAGAACAAGCTTTGTTAAGGTACAGGCCACGACTGCTCCTAAGAAGAAGTCCCCAGTGAGGATCAAGGATCTCAGATTTCCTGCTAACGCTAAGGACCCAGAAACAATAGTTGGAGCAGAAACAGCAGTTTCAGAGGCAGCACTTTGCGTAGCATATGTTCCATCAGCAAGAACAGCTGGCCTTCTGGAGGAAACAGTTGCAGAAGAGTTCACTTGTTGAGAATTCTTTGGTGTATCCGCTGTTTCAGTCTCCTCACTGACAGTGTAAAATGGGAGATCTCCAAGGCACTGCTTGATTGTCGAAATCCCACTCTCCACTTCAGAAAGCGAAAGACAGTATTCTCCAATTATCCAGAGGGCATTGGAACAGACCCTTGCAGCCCGAATCTGGTAAAAGGTATCCAACAACCTTGTGATAATAGACACACGGAGCTTGGGGTTCGTCTCAACAATCTCACGCACAAACAGGACCACATCAATAGCAGAAGCCACATTGCTGTCTCCAAGAAAATCCATCAATAGGTGGACAACTGTGCTAGCAACCTCCGGGAACTTGATGGCACAGGTGTGAATGGCTTGGACAAGCATCTGCCTGTACTCCCCATTCTTTTCTAGCTCTCCACTTTGTGTCTTCACAACTTCCTTCTTAAGTGTAAGCACTACCTCATCAATATTCCTTGGAGTAATAAGTTCAAGTACGATGTCAAGAGCCTTCCTGCGTATATCAAGATTAGGACTAGAAAGTGCCCTAAGCACATCCATTATCATATCAACCATTATCTCCCGATGAGAGGTCTTGAGCTCGTTAAGTCTGTCCAGAACAATCAGCTTCACATTATTATCACTCTGTGAAAGCAGCAGCTGGCAGTATGTATTGGCAGCTGCCCTGATAGCAGTAGGAGCAGAAGAAAGCGACACAAGGGTTCCAGCACATTCATATATAACAGCCGTCGAAGGGACATTCAACAAGGAAATTATAATCTTAATGTACTTCCCCTTCTCACCACGATTCGTCCGGCATACCTTACGAATCAGATCCAACACAACCATCTGCATCAGCTCACCCCAATCTGAAACACTATTCACTCGCGAGAGGAGATAACTAACAGCACGGTCCTGTGCGCACTGGTACAGCATCAAGAACGCATTCCGCTTAGCTGAAGCATCCTGTTCGCTCGATAGCACCTTCTCAATCATCTCCGGCGCATCGACCAAGAGTTGCTCCCCCTGTGGAAGCTTATAGATCGACATAATCGCGAGGATCGCATATCTCCTAATAAACGGATGCCGATGCTCCAAATTGGCGAGCACCGACGGAATCAACGGCTCGATAATCTCCGTCTCATTAAGCCGGCAAAGAAACCGCAGCGTAACACCACGAATATACTCATTGGGATGCTGTAGATTATTCCTCAAGTTCTGACAAATCAAGATCATCTCCGGAAGGACCTTCCCGGCCGAGTCCTTCTTCTCAATGATCTCAAGGTAGAGAAGCAGAAGTTTCTGGATCGTGTGGTCCTCCGACGGCAGCACGTACCGGATGATCGTGATGAACAGCTGGGGAATGGTCTCGCCATTGAGAAGAAGCATGATAGCTTTCTTCATGGCTTCCACCTTGTTCTCGACATCGTTGCCCTCGAGCGCCTCCTTGATCTCGTTGCTGAGGGCGGGGCTGCTCTTGTCGAAGTGGACTAGCAAAGAGCACGATTTCTCGCTCATCTTGCCCTAATTCCAATATTCCTTCTGCAAATCAAAAAAAAACTCAGATCGGAAGAGAAAAACCTACGAAATCCCTAGACTTTGCTAAGTGAAGAACATGTTCACGGATCTAGTAGATCTAGGTTTTGGCAATGGAAATCGAAGAGGAATGGGAGATGTGGCGTACCTTGGGAGGGAATCGGATCTCAGATCTGAAGCTTCCGGAGTGGAGAGATCATACCAGAGTCAAACGAATTCGAGAGGTGGACCAGAGATTTTGCTCGATGCGGTGGAGGAATGGGGTAGGATTTCGATCGAGAAAGCAGATCTTACGATATGCAACAGAAGAGAAGGCCGAAGGGACGAGGGAAGAAGGGGAGGGCGCGAGTGCCACTCTCCCTCTCTATTCCATATACAAGTGGAGAAGCAGCATTGTCAAATTACCAAACTATCCCGTATTTTTTGTAATTAACGTTGTTATGATAAAGAAGGGGTCCATTTGACAACATTGCTGGTTTTTCGTGTCAAAGGAGTTTTTTCCCCCCCTTTTTTTTTTTTTTAAAAACGGTTCGTGCCAATGGAGTACACAACAACTACTACTACAACAAAAAAATTAAACCCAAAAAAATTAGATATTGTGAGCTTTTGTATTTTCTCCCTGTTACTAAACTACCATTGTTTTTATGCCATGTCATAACCTTTCAGATAATCCACCGTCAAATAATCTACAAACAAATAGACTTAGAAGGACTACTACTTCGATCTTGTGTCTATGTTATACCATCTTGTTGTAAACTTGCCTTACTCCTTGTATCATTTATTTTTTTTGTAAACGGCAAACTGTGATATATAAGTCCCTTAGGCAAACAAATCTAGGGAGAATAAGAGAGTACAAAATGTAATGTTTGAGACAGTCTTCAAAGATGGACTGTCAATTCAAAATAAAGCATCATATCGGCCAACACAGGCCATCAAATAGAGTTTAAATGTCTAGAAAAATAGAATTTTTCAAACAGAAAAGACTAACAGGAAGTTAGTCCTTAATAGAATGATCATCCACTGGAACAGGACAGAGGTTAGATAGATCTACATCCCTGCAGGTAGGTAAACCAATGGACATAATCTCAGCCTCGCGAGTTTGCTGGAAGGAGGTGATAGAGTAAAGGACATCATTCTTGTCAAAACCTGAATCCAAAGCAACTATGCAACCATGAATAAGAGTAGTAATTTCATTAATACACATATTCGAACTTTTACAAACCCTTCTAAAAATGCGGTTATTTTTTTCCTTCCATATAGTCCACAGAATGAGTTGAAACAGTATGTAACATCCTTTAGTAGATAGAGCTAGTTTAGTGGAAGAGAGAATATAAACAGATCATCAATAGAAAACACGACAGGGTAGAAAGGACCCTTAGAAAATGCACTCCAAGTGGAAATAGCAAAAGGACAATGTATAAATAGATGAGTGATAGATTCTATATTTGTATTGCAAAAAACACAATTTACAAGACCAATCCAGTCCCTTTTACATAAATTTACCTTAGTCAAGATTTTGTCAAAGAACACCAGTCAAGAGAAAGTTTTAATTTTCAAAGGGGCCCAACTGCACAAAATAGGGTCGTGGTACCTGAATCTAAGTCCACCATCAATGATAAAATTGTAATATGATTTCACTGAAAAAATATGGTTTGAGGAATTCCACTGTAAGATATCATCCTCAAAACAGAGATTCAAGTTAGACAAAATATTTGAAAGAAGATCAGCCTGATCCTGAACGTCTCTATTAAGTGTTTGTGAGTGAGGGTGAGCAAATAAATTCTCAAAATCAACTCTCAAGGTCTCAATTGTCTTGAGAAGAGAGGCCTTCTTATTTTTAGCCAATAGGAAAAGGTCAGGGAGGAGATTTTTAAGTCTTGCCCCATCCCACCATTTGTTTTTCCAGAAAATTATGCTGAAACCATTCTGAACTTGAAGACTGGTGTAGCAATTGACTAAATTATGGCATGCTTTCAATTCCTACCATAAAGGTGAGGACCTACCTAAGGATGTATTGAGGAGAGCCCCAGGCCAGTTCTTAGCAAAATATCTTGCTTTAAGAAGTTCTTTCCACTTGAGAGAGCAAGTGGTAGAGAGTAGTTGCCAGAGCAACTTTGATTTGAAAGCCACATTAAAGTTTTTAATATTAATAATTCCCCAACCATATTGATGCTATGGCCTACAAAGTGTATCTCATTTAACCCAATGACCAATAGAGGAAGAGGAATAGGATTTCCAAAGAAATCTGGATCTGTATTTATCAATAGCTTTAACAACCTTTGTAGGGATGTGTAGCACAGATAAATAGTAGGTGGATACAGCTTAGAAAACAGAATTAACCAGAGTTAGTCTACCTCCAAGAGACAACTGTTTTGCCTTCCAAAAAGAGAGTTTTTTTGAGATTTTTTCAATGACTGGAGACCAGTCATTGTAGGTAGTCTTCCTAAAGTGAAGGGGAAGTCCTAGATATTGTTGCAACCCAAAATTTGAGAAGATCTAGTGATAAGTGAGTTTGATACACCTATATCAGTGAGGAAAGACTTTTGAAAGTTAATTTTCTCCTCGTATAATTTATCACATTCACTCTTTGTTATGAATCGCATTGTATATTTGTCATCATCATGTTTGTTTGTCTGTTTACTATGCACTTCACTAAACGACTGTTTGTGTTACAATGGAAAATTTCACAAAATGATTTTATTTTCTCGTAAATGTTATTCATCCATCTAAAAGAGATCAAAGTTACAAGTCAAGTCATCTGAGATTGTTGGATTAATACTTTGCTATCGAGGAATCTAGAACTTAGAAGTTTGAACAATTGGAAACTACAAGAACAAGAAACGATAAACCAACCATGACCGTAAAGTAGATTCCTAAAACTTCAAATTCAACGTTTCTTCAAAGGTCGAAATCAAGAAAAACCGTAAAGGATATTACTAGATAACTGAAATGCTTAAATGGAAATAAGAAAATATTTGACCTGACTCTCTAGCTACTAGAATGGTTAGACGAAATGAATCCAGCCATGACCTCTTGTTGTAAGGAGGCCTTGGAGAAGGCATTTCTTAAATCGTGAAGTATTTTTAGCCATCAGACTTTAGCATTGTTGAGTTGTAAGTTGAAACTAAAATTCGATTATGCTGAATCCTAACCTGATAAGCATTGCAAGAGAATTAAAACTAAATCGTTGTCTTCCAATGGGGAATACAGTAGCTATAAATAGAACAGTCTATTACAAAAATGACAGGTTAATCTTTGCACGAATTGGTTAGCTTTGAGTTTTCCCCCGAACTAGTGACACCGTGTTTTCACTTGACAATTTCACTCCTAATATTAAAGTAGATTCCTATACAAATCTTCATCCTTCCTAGATGAAGCTGCAAATGAGTGGATCATTATTTGTCGCAAAATTAGCTTTTCTAAACGAAACGATTATTTCATCTGCCAAAAGCAACTAATAGCAACTACAACCAATAACAACTACATAAACAAAGACCCAAAAGAAAACACATCCTATATTGAACAGAATACAGCAGACTAACAATACATAGGGTAAAGAAAAGATGAAAGCCCAGTTGCAGAGATCTTACAATAATGAGAGTCTATACGATTAAGATATCTTGATTGGATACGACTAAAAATATTGTGATTAAAAAAAGAAGTAGGGTTAACTGGTGAATGGTAGCAGTACAGCATGGATTTGTCACCTAAGCAAGTGCTGCATCCAACTTCCCCAGGATCACAGGCAACAAGCTGAAATTTAATTGCACACACACTAGTGTACAGATACTCGTACACACACATCCGACCAAGTAATTTTTAGTCAACTACTCCTGGGTGCTAAGTTAAGCATTCCCATTTGCCAACCGAATCAAATAGTAAGAAGATAATTAACATTTACGAACAATAAATAAGAAAAGAATGCTTTCTAAGATAAGAATGATTTCATGAAAAAGTCCCTTTGTAGTTCCTTTTGGGTCCTGCTGTAACACTCCACTTGTTCCACTCGTAATGTAAAAAAATTATCCTGCAAGAGAGATATTATCATGCATAGCAGGAAGAAGCAAGCAGCTCCTGTTATGACGTGTCAATCGGAGGTACATCCATTCCATCACCTGCTAGACAGCAGGTTAATGTTACAACTAACAACACATTCATTATTTGTAAAACAAATAATAACCTTTATAAGTGCATGTTTTTATAAATATATCACCTTGTGAAGTTCCTCGCCGATGAAATTGTCGAACAAAATATTCTCCAACAGGAGTTTCAGGAACTGGTATTAACTTCCCAATGATAGCAAGTGGCCAGCTGAGAGAGAAATGAATACCTCGGTCAAAAAGGAAACATCAATTACATAGGTTTATTCCTAGTACTTATTGTCAACATTATAAATGCCAACTAGGAGACTGGCAGCCACCAGCTTGGGTTTCATATACTATTACTCCAACATTTTTTGAGATATATAAAATGGAAATAACAAGAGATCAAATTCTAAATTCTAAAAGAAAATGTGAAAAAAACATCTTACTGTGACTTGAGAAATTAGGATTTGAATAGATCGTAGAGAAAATGAACTCACCTTATAAAGGCAATGGCAAATGAAACAAGCCAAAGTTTCCAATTAAGTTTCACAGTTGATGTGAATTTTCCAAGAAATTCAATTATTAAGATCTGCATCAGTAATTCCTCAGAATGAATTTTTTACACTTGGAGAAAATAAAAGATATCTTAAAGGTCATAAAAGGCATAATGATAAAACATTACCTGAAGAAGAAGAGTTATTCCTACTATCCCCATGAAGAAGTGATTATTGGTCACCCCACGAAAGACATTCAGTTCATCAGGTTTTCGTGCATTAAACTCATTAAATATCTGCCAATGAACGGAGATAATAATGAAGATTCTTTGAAATGAAAAGCTGGGATTTCCATTCATTAGAGGAAAAATTCAAAGATAATAGGAGTGACAAGGCAAGAGCCCTACAACCAATAGCAACTACATAAACAAAGACCCAAAAGAATACAGCAGACTAACAATACATAGGGTAAAGGAAAGATGAAAGCCCAGTTGCAGAGATCTCACAATAATGAGTCTATACAATTAAGATATCTTGATTGGATACAACTAAAAATATTGTGATTAAAAAAAATAGTAGGGTTAACTGGTGAATGGTAGCAGTACAGCATGGATTTGTCACCTAAGCAAGTGCTGCATCCAACTTCCCCAGGATCACATGCAACAAGCTGAAATCTAATTGCACAAACTAGTGTACAGATACTCGTACACACATCTGACCAAGTAATTTTTACTCAACAACTCCTAGGTGCTAAGTACTGCTAACACTAAGTTAAGCATTGCCATTTGCCAACTGAATCAAATAATAAGAAGATAATTAACATTTACGAACAAAAAATAAGATAAGAATGCTTTCTACATGATGCCTATTTACAAACCAGCTAGAAAATAACATAATTTGATGTATTTAATTACATAAGTTGATGAATTAAAAGGAATGATTCATAGAAAGAACTCACGAAAAGACAAACAAAATCAAGACACAGAGAGAGAGAGAACAATTGCAGTTTAATGAAACCAGTTTAAGACAATTTTTTAACTTACTTGGCACAGAACAAAGGTATTGAATATAAAGGAATTTTTCACTTTATCTGCATGTTCATGGCTTTCATCTTCCAAATGCAGAATGCTTTTGCCATCGAAGTTGAAAATTAGAAGGACAATCACTTGAAAGAAGGCCTGAAAAGCCAAAATTAAGATGATTTCCTGAGATTTAACTGACATGGTAAGCAAAGCTAAAGATGTTTCAGAAAAACATACTTGCACAATCAAGTTTCTCCACATGATATTTGTAATTAGAGGCTCCCTGAGAAGAAAAAAGGATTACAGAAGGCACCAGAAAGGAGCATATGCATAAAGAGCAAAGTAACAATGTATGCTTTATGAACTTTATGAGCAAGTGTAGATAGACAAGCTCCAGTGGATATTTTTAATAAAGCATGACAGATAGGATAAATTTGAATCACAATTCCACAAATTAACTAGATAATGAAGGATAATGTGGTTTTCAAGTATATACATCATTCTGCAGACTGACTGCAGAAAAGGAAAAACAAATATTACAAACATAATAAACATCATTTTTGTATTATATCTAATATTATTTTTTTATTCAAGAATCTGACCTTCGACCAACTGGGGTTCTGTGCATAAGGTGATCTGTTGGAGGTTCAGTGGCTAATGCAAGTGCTCCAAGAGTATCCATGATCAGGTTAACCCAGAGAAGCTGTTTGAATAAGAAAATTTGAGATTAAACTTAAGGATTAATTTTTTGCTAAAGTTCCAGTTTTTTAACAAAGGAAAATAAAAAATATATTTTATATAACTACAGTAACACTAGGAAATCCAATAAATGACCCTGTTGTGATGCTGTCCTGCAGCTGGTGGTAAACTGGTATAGTTATATACCACACATGATTTGGATAGGGGGTAAAAAAGAGAGGAGAGAATCACTTTCGGAAACCTCATTCAAAGCAGTAAAACATATAACCAACCTGAACAGCATTCAAAGGAACATTGCCAGATGCAATTGCTGCAACGACATTAATTACAAGTGCTGCAACATTTACTGTAAGCTGGAATTGGATAAATTTTTGAATGTTTGCATACACAGAACGCCCCCAACGAACAACCTGGGAGAAAATATAAATGGTAAATTGAGTATCTGTTAGGTATGGTAAGAGTGATTAGGTGCATCAAACAGAATAAAATCCAATTGATCACCTTTACAACTGAAGCAAAATCATCATCCAAAATAACAATGTCAGAGCTTTCCTTTGCAACTTCTGTTCCCTGGATACCCATTGCAAGACCTATGTCGGCCTACAAGGTAAAAATGAAGGCAGATGAACAACAGAAGTGTTCATCACAAAATAGTAGTTCCCGAACATATTAAGACTATCAAAAAACAACAAAGTTAAACCTTTTAAAGAAGATAACAAGATAATGATATCCAAGAGAATCAGACCTCATGTAGTGCAGGAGCATCATTAGTACCATCTCCTGTAACAGCAACAACATTGCCCTTTTTTCTTAAAGTTTGTACAAGTAAAAGCTTATCATTGGGAGAAGATCTCCCCATCACCTGCACATCAGCTTTATACGTCAATCAATTCTTTAACATTTTATTTTTTCCCATAACCTAACACACCAGCTTACTTTTACCCCTATATATTTATGGCCACATAAAATCTGGGAGGATCAAAATGCTATGCTAAACCTTCCAAGGCCGTCAATGTATGAATTATGATGCCACACTTTCACCCTATATGTGGGATTCTGAGATTCTTCCAATATACATATGAATATGCACTTGCCAGTCTAGATTATGGATAGAATCAATCTTTGTCAAAGATGTTTGGTTTAGATTACATGTCACATATCTGAGCACCCATAATCTGATCCAAAATTCCAAATAGAGCCCTAGTTTATATTTCAGTGTATGATATTGATGCCACACTTTCACCCCTATATATTTATGGCCACAAAAATCTGGGAGGATCTGAATGCTACACTAAACCTTCCAAAGCCATCAATATATGATGCCACACTTCCACCCTCTCATGTTGCATGCAAATCATGGCCCCATACTAAGGGTATTTTGGTTGGGTAGCTCCCAGCATGCCAGGAGTTGGAGCTGAAGTGGCCAACCAAACGACAATGGGCATGGAGGGCTCCCAGGTGGTTCTGCAGCTCTTAGCACTGTAGTTACAAAATAAAATGGCCAGGTTGTTTTGATTTCTGTTGCAGTCTTAACATATTAGTATGAATTCTTGATGTAGCATATCATCATGTTTTCAGCAATTATAAAGAAAGACAAATAGGTCAAATGTATGACACAATGTTACAGTGCCTTGAATCTTACTGATATTCTCTCAGCAACTTCCTCTTTTTGTCTATCAGATAACTCACGAAACGTTCTTCCTTCAATGACAGTTACCTCTGCAGCACTAACTTTTGAATCTAGTATTCCACATTCCAAAGCTATGGCTTTGGCAGTCTGAAGATTGTCTCCAGTTACCATGCGTACCTATTAGAGTGCCCATAAAAATCAGTATCACGAGATACATCAAGCATTTACATGTTTCATTAGAATTAAGGCAACTGTAAAGCTAGCAACATAACTTAATTGGCTGGACAGAACATATTCAACAAACAGAGGCTTCTCTTTTTGAATGGTAAAGTGGCTGTCCCATGCAACCACCATATGGAAGTCCCAAGTTCAAAACCCTTGTAACTACCCCATAAGAAACAGAGGTTTCATATAGCTATGGATCAAGTATTTTCAAAATCATAGCAGAGAGCTAACTATAAGAATGGCATTGCAAAATATGAATAGTAAAGTAAATTATAAAACTAAGCAAGGAACCTAGATTTCACCTTAACACCTGCATCTTTGCATATTTGTACAGCATCTCTAACCCCTGGGCGACATGGGTCCTACAAAATATGAAATTGGTGATAGAAGAATGGAACAAAGCTGTCTAATTGTAAAGCAAGGAAAGCACCATGATGCAGCAGAATAACCATGGCATGTGTGATTGTATGCCAACTTGTGATAGAAGCAACCATGGGATGGCAGATATTCTAGAGTCTTCAGCGATTGCATAGTCAGATTGCTATTAAAACTCTGGTACAAGTGTGCATTTATTTTCTAGGAACAGGTAACTTGACCGGCAGTGTAAAAGCAAGACATGTAATTATGGGAGAGATATCTCAATAAAATTTGTCACAATAGAACAAAGATAAGAACCCAAATGAACATGATATACATGATGAAAAAGAAAGTTAGAGAGTAAAATGAGAATCATTCCATATTGATGGTGAGAATTACATAAATAGAGAGGAATATCTAACATGGATATCCAATAACCGATATAACACTAAAACATCTAACACTCCTCAAACTAGAGCATAGATGTCAATCAAGCTCAACTTATTGCAAAGGAAGCTGAATACACCAACACTTAATCCTTTGGTAAAGATATTAACTAAGATTGAGTGTAGGGGATAAAAATAATTCCTCATCACTAATATTATAACAATCTACCTCAATATGCTTTATACATTCATGAAAAATTGGATTATTTACAATAAATATAGCATCTTAGTTATCACAATTCATAGTCATAAAAATATCCACAAAAAAATTAAGTTTTATCAATAAAGACCTGAACCACATCATTTCACATGTTGTCAATGTCATAGAGCAATATTCAGCTTCAATATTAGATTTAGACACAATGTTTTGTTTTCTGATAACGCCTCTAAATTTCCACAATAATTTAAATAAATTA
The DNA here is from genome assembly GCA_024699735.1 of Posidonia australis. Lineage (NCBI taxonomy): Eukaryota > Viridiplantae > Streptophyta > Magnoliopsida > Alismatales > Posidoniaceae > Posidonia > Posidonia australis. The sequence continues at coordinate 12,620 of JAMKQA010047075.1, read as the reverse complement.
AATTACAGAAAATTAAAAACCAAATGGTAATATCTAATATCCAGGAACCTGTGTGTGCGACTATGAGACTCCGGACTATATGCACTAAATATCAAAATACGCTCGCCTGCACCTGCAACCTAGAAACCACGACAAAACAGCATGAGTGACAAAAGTCACCCAATACGCACCTCATAAAACGACGGAAAATAAAACTATATAAAACGACGACAAACAAAACTATAATTATTTTCCTTTTAAAATTATTTTGCAAACCTTTATTAAAACTACAATTGAGGCCCATCAAGCCAAAAATCAAAACCAGGAAAGTCCTACCAAACTACAAGCAAAGCCTTCAATGATCAAAACCACACACAGTAAGTCAAGAAATCTAGTATCAGGCAACCAACTTTGGCCACAAGCAGCCACCAAGATACACTACACTGCCACAATGACACTACCCTATGTAGGAGCGACACCGTCTCGCGATTCTTCTGCCTGGAGAACCTTCACAAAGTCAACCCCTCCTGGGAAGGCAGTCTTATCTATTAGGACGTTACTAGCTACGAGACACATGTTCTACCTGCACTGGCCACCACAGGGTATGCCTCCTCACGATGTTCTCCACATGGTGCTCAGGAGGGAGTCTCAAACCTCAACACCCGACGACACCCGAACTTCAGTGCTCCCAACAACAACAGAAGTATTATACCACTTTGTGATGCTACAAACACCTCAATCCGTAGACCTCAACCCTAACCTTGACGCGACAAATAAGGAATGTCATACCTTCAAAACCTAATGAACCTCAACCACAGATATGTTGACTCTTGACCTTAACTAACGAAACGCGCCCGACCACCCGAGAATTTCTTCACATTCTCTAGTCCCGATGACACCATTCCATAGTGTCTCAATTTCCAAACCAAGAAAAAGGTACTTAAACGTATTTTCTTGGTTTAGTAACTAGAGTTGATGAGGATGGAGGCATGGTGCCAAATTTCGATCCGTGTAGATGACATTTCGCAGACACGTATCGGTGGGTGAAATTACAGAAACGACATTTAAACGTATGTCGCGACTTACCTTACGTCGAACGATGTTTCGGTGGATGTCGAAGGCATCGATGGACATCGGTGAATATTTGGTAGTTTTTAACACAAAATAGCACGTATCAGCCGACACACCTCCTCCACAAACCGACAACGACACGGCTTTAAAAGCCACTGATTCCCTTCGTCGATCAACTGCACCTTCTCCCATCTCCTCTCCTCTTCTTCCTCAAGCTTCTCCAGCAGTCGTCTAACCAACCATCCTACCGTCCGACGTCCTACGTCATCCACCTTTACCGTCCAGCGCCGTCGGTCGTCCTGCGTCGTTCGCCTTTGCTATCCAACCTCTTCTCTAGTTCTCATTAAGCTTCTCTTGCGTCGTTCGCCTTTCTCTTCGCTGGTCTGCCCTCGTCTTCCAGATTTCTCCACCAGAGCGTCGCACTGCTGCAGCCTCCAACCAAATTCGTCCCTGTGCCCTTCTGCTTTTTTTTTTACTTTTAAAATTGTACCTTTTTTTTTTCTTTTAAAACTTGTGAGTTGTGACGGCATGAGAGATCCAGGCTTATGTCTGTTGTTTTTGGGATCCTTTCTTGCAAAAAAGGTTTTACTGTCATCCAACAAATTCGAAATACATATGGAGTATAATATAGTAGATAATAGTTTGATAAGACTTAGTGATGAATGCTTCAGTCCTATCATGTCCAGGCTTATGTCTGTAACCATCATTTTCATTATTTTTTTTCTTTAAGCCTTTGTCATGTAGTAAATCTTGTCCTTTATTTAAGAAATTTTCATATGAATTTGTAATTAATTAAAAAATAAAGATTTAGCCTAATAATATTTCAATTCATCACATAGATGATAGATCTAACATAATGATTCTATAAAATGAGTAATTTTTTATAATTTTTTAAAAAATAAGAATATTTCATATTTTATTTAAAATCAGGAAAAATTAAAAGACATCAGGAATGATTGTAAAAATCAGGAATAATTATACTCAAATGTATTTCTATTTGTTAGATCTTAGGTTTTTGTATGTAATTTCATGTTTATTTTGGGTGATTTGTAATTTGGAAAACTTTTGCAATTTCGTTTGTTGATTTAATTTTATTATCTTTAATTAATATTTATCCCATACTTAATATTACTACTTTAGTATTGTTGTACTACTTTCATATTATGCCACAACCAAAGAATTGTATTGTTTAAAACAACTCCCATTTAAACCCCTTTTTTTTTAAGTTCACATGTACTCTTAGATATAAAGTATAAACTTAGATTTTAGTTAGATCTAACATAATATTGCATATATCTAAGGTTTTTTCAAGTTTATTTTATTATTTTGAATATTAATGTTAATAACTTGATATATAATTATATAAATTAGTAATTCTTTATAAATTTTTAAAAAATCGGAATATTTCATAATTAATTAAAAAAATCAGAAAAAATAAAAAAAATCAGGAATGTTTGTAAAAACCACTAAAACATGTAAAAAATCAGAAAATATTTAAATGTATTATTTCATTAAATTAATGACAACTATCATTTGTTTTCATCCTTCATAATGTCAAATTCCTCAAAATGTGAAAGTAATAGAAGTCATAGTTATGTTAAGACAGCTAAATCAGAGGATCCAAGTTGGTTACATGGATATCCTATTGATAATGATAGACAAAAAACATAATGCAAATACCGTGACAAGTAAATGAAGAGTGGAGGAATAACAAGATTAAAACAACACCTTGCTGGTGGATACATTAATGTAACTAAGTGTAAATCGTCTCCATTTGTAATTTCTGCTCAAATGAGAGAATTATTAAATGACACTAAAGCAAAGAAAAGTGACAAGAAGAGAAGAGAAGAAAAGAAAGGTTCAACAATATTCTTTTTAATGAAGATACTTTCAGTGCTATTCCCATACCAGATTCAGATGATGATATGGTTTATCCTGTAGACTGTGATACTTTAGAAGATAGAGAAATGTATAGAAGAGCAGTAATGGAGTCTAAAAATAAAGAATGGCATAGAAAATAAAATCAAAGATTTTATAGGACAACACAAATTCGACAACAAATTCATCGAGAACACAATATGACTGATGTATAAGAAGAATATTTTCATCAACTAAGGCATTCTTCATGATATTAAGTATATATAAGGTAACTTTTTTGAGTCTTTTCATTTTTAAACCTTTATTAAGCATTTTTATGTATTATTTATACTTTAGGATATTTCTATTAAGTCCATCTACTGTATTTTAATATGATACATATTGAAGAAGTTGATTTAAGTAGTCTAAGATGTAGATTATTGCTTACTTTAGTTTATCCAAGAGTTTCAAATTAAAATTTAAAATTTTTTGACCATTTCCATGAACTTCGTAAATTTATCGCGTTTCCACCGACATTTCCACTGATGTCCGACACGTTTCTTATTTTTGTCGAACCGAAGTACGACACGAAACCAACGTTTAATTCTATGGATAGAGGAGGGCGAAGTGAAGGAAAAGTGTCGTGAAATAAGGAGGAGAGGTGGCAAAGAGAGTTGGTGTGCTCAGAAAGGGGAGGAAAGACGAAACGGGAAAGAGGGAGAAGTGAAGAAGTGCATAGAGATGCCTTCGCTTAAGTAGTTAGCAAGGAGGAAGGTAAGCACATGCATGTTCTACAAGTCCATCGTGCATGCGCACCAACTCACCTCCATCTGCCAGCCACACCCCTGCACATGCACAACCACCCATCTCTTAGCACAAGGCCGACCGCAAACCTCACCTATCGGCCTACACAACATAGGAACAAATTGGGCCACAAGCATAGGAACCACATAAACAGCAGTCGACCTACGAGACTCAAGCCTAAAAACTATAAAATTACACAAATAGACCTTGAAACAGTAACACCTGCCTAGAATAAATTAATAAAAATGTATATAATTACAAAAATGAATTTATAAGTGTAACATTCTTACTTTGGTAAGTGATAAGATTGCTCTCAATATATGTACAATAGCTTGATGTGAACTTCCTATCTTCTTTATCTTCTATATAACCAGAATCTAAATAAACCTTAATCTGTAAATGACTATTCTTCTAGTAAACAAGGCCTTTTCTGGGAGCACCCTAAATGTAGGCCATAACTTGCAAGACTCCTTACCAATAAACAATCATAAACTCATGCATAAACTGACTAAGTAGTGTCACAACATATGATATATTTGGATGAATAACAGTCGAATAAATTAGCTTCCCAAGCAAACACCTATATTGACCAACGTCTTCAAGAAGCTCAGAAAAATAGTTCCAGAAGGCAAGACTATGATCTATAGGAGTACTTTTGAGCTTACAACCCACAAGTCCAGTCCCTTAATGAAGATCTGGTACATACTTTCACAAATATCATCTTATCTTTGGCATAGACAAACTTAATGCCTAAAAAAATACTTAGACTTTCCCATGTCCTTGGTAACAAAATGTATTTTGAGATACTTCTTAGTCTCACTGATCCCTGCTGAGTCATTACCTGTTAACAAGATGTCATCAACATATGTTGCTAAAATAATATAACCCTTGGTGGTCCTCTTGATGAAAGATGAATGATCTACAACACATCTTTGAAAATCATTACTTGTGACAACCTTGTAGAATTTCTCAAACTATGCTCATGAACATTGCTTAAGACCATAGATAGCCTTATTAAGTAAACATACATGATCTTCCTTCTAAGCAACATATCTCAGAGGCTGCTCCATAAGCATCTGATCAAATAAATCACCATAAAAGAAGGTATTCTTGATATTAAGCTGACAAAAATCCCATAAATGATTTATAGAAATAGACAAGTGAACCCATATAGAGTTCAAGTGAGCTATTTATGAGAATATCTCTAGGTAATCCTCATATATCTGTGTGAAATCATGAGTAACCAAATGAACATTGTACTTATTAATAGACCCATCTAACTTGTGTTTGATAGTAAAGACTCATTAATAACAGACTTTGTTGATTTTTACAGGACAAACAACCAAATCCAAGTACCACAAGACACCAAAACTTCCATTTCTTCATCCATAGATGCCTTCCATAAAGGAATGAGAAGTACTTCCTGGTAGTTCCTAAGAATAGACTCAAAGGAAATAAACAATGCAAAATTACGAAAAAAAGGTGAAAGATGAACATAAGTAATAAAATGGGAAATAAGATGAACTGTGGTGGAACGCTTACCCTTTCATAGTACAATGGAAACATTAAAGTCTGAGCTAGGTGGATCCGCAGATGTGTTAAAGGATGGTAGAGCCTGAAGTGGCCAAGGAAGTTGCTAACAACGATGATAAACCTATAAAGGACGAACCAAATTTTGTTCTATAACAGTAAAGTTATCATTACCTAAGGTAGGCACCTCGATAGATGGAAGTAAAGGCAGACACTCTGAAGGAGAATCAACAAAGCAAAAGTAGAACTAAGACTTAAAAAAGGTAACATCTGTATAAATAATGTAACGTCTACTAGAAGAATGAAAACAAGAACACACTCTTTGAATTCTGGAATACCCAACAAAAATACACTTGATAAACTGAGAGGACAACTTATTAAGACTTAGTGATAGATCCTAAACAAAAGCCACACATCCAAAAACTCCAGAAGGTAAGAAAAAAAACTTCATCTCAGGTTGCAGGCACCTAAGAGGCACCTCACCGTCAAAAGTAGAGAACATCCTATTTATAAGATAAGAGATTGTAAGAATAATATCAGGTCACAAATATTTAGGAACACTCATCTACAACATAATATTACGAATAACATATAGAATATGTCGATACTTATGCCCAACCACATCATTCTATTGAGATATATAGGAACAAGTAATCTAATGAAGAATACCTAAAGAAGTACAATAAGCTTGAAGATCAACTTGAACAAATTGAAAAACATTATCAGCGTAATTTTTTTTTTAAGTAATAAAAAATTGATTTATTATTTCAATAAAAAACTTTTTAACAACATCACGAACCTAGACACGATCTTTAAGAATATAAACTCAAGACACTTTGGAGTAGTCATCTACAAATACAATTTAATACCTATAACCTAACACAAATGAAGCTCTAACAAGACCTTAAATATCACAATGAATTAACTAAAACAGACTTTAACTAGTAGTAAGACACAAACGTCTATAAGTAGCACAATGATACTTACTTAACTAATATGACTCACAATCAAAAGTGGTCCACGTTTATGGTCCAAACCAATCTTCTTTCTTATTTACAAATCTTGAAAAGTACAATGAAAAGAGAAAAATGTTACAAAACAACACAACTATCTTGTAATAACAATAACAGAAAGAAAATTCATAGAAAATCGGGTACATAAAAAACTTTGTCAATGATGATATGAAAAAAGGTGTAAACAACACTTACCTTAGATACAGAACAAGTACAACCATCACCAATAGAAATAGAACAAACATCTGATAACTAAGAAAGATGGGTAAAAAGATCACGTGTACCAGACATGTAAGAGGAGACATCCGAGCCTATAATCCAAGAATTATCCTTAGAAGTTAGTAAGACATTCGTATCAGACGTAAAAGCATGTGATGCCGTAGCAAAGAACTAGTTGACTTGCAACTGAAGAAAAGTTTCATATTTAGCGTGAAATATAAATAATGTTCGAGGAGGCTTATCAATGGATGGCATAGTGGAGAATATCTCTGTAGTGGTAAAGCAGAAGATGTCCATTGTGTCTTGCCAAACTTCTTCGAATACTTATCAGATCTATGACTAAACTTACCATAACACTCACAACGATGTCATTCGCCTCCTGTAGAACGACCACCATAACCTCAACCACGACCACGAGAAGGGGCCACCATCATAGACTGACCAGAAACAACAACTGATGTAGCAGTAGAAATCCACAACACACTAGAAAAGGTAGATTATGAAGATGAAACTAACTCAACACCAAGATACCCAACTCTAGGTTGAGGCTAGACAGAAAAACGGATAGCAACAGTAAGCTCCTTATGATACTCTGCATTTTGGAGATATCAACCTCAAAGGATTGATAAATCTCCAACTCATCCAGAAGTGTACGAAAACGGGTGAAATAATCCTGTATTGATGAAGGGTAAAAATCTACTCATAAATCCTAAAAATGTTCTTCTCATGGCCATAGATGCTCTTTAGGGTGTCTCAAATCTTCTTAACTAACTTAAGCATTATGATACCTCTACAAATGTTCTCCTCCATGTTATTCACAAGTCAAACAAATCATTACACAATCATCAACAAACCAATCCTCATAGGTGACATCCTTGACATCCAAGGCATTATGAGTAAGATGTTGAAACTTCCTATGGACGCTAAGAAAGGTTTCAAAGGCTTAAGACTATAGAAGATAGTTTTGTCCATTAAGTCTAACGAACATGTTGCTTAAATTCTTCACTAAGACATCTCGAGACATGGAAAAAGAAGCCATAGATTGCTAGATTGCCAAAAAGTAGTAAATATGGTCTTATCAGAAATAAAAAGTAGCAAAATGACACAAATAAACTACATTTGTAGACAAATAGCAACAAATCGACACAATCAACCTTCCGAATACACAATCACAATCAGAGGTACAAGTGAAACATAGACAGCACGTATCTACGTACAAACAAAGGTAAAAAATTCTTCAACAACATAGGATATGTTGAGAAAACACTAGAGGGATTGAAAAACCACCGAATATGCTGGAAAGCACCTGTGGCAGCAGAGGATGCCTTGGGGGACCTGATGATGTCGACGAAGGCCTTAGTAGGGCCTAACGACAGCGAAAAGAGGCCTGGTCGGGCCTGACAACAGCGAAAAGGGTTTTTTTCTCCTTTTTTTTTATAAGTTTTAAAACCTTACTCTAGTACCATGTTAGAGAGTAAAATGAGAATCAATCTCTATTCATGATGAAAGTTACATATATATAGAGAAGTATCTAATATATGGATATCTAATAACCCATATAACACTAAAACATCTAACAAAGAACAATATCATAATTGCAAACTTTCAAAAGTAATTTTTTTGTCATTCATTTTATACCTTCAGACCCACAACTCCAAGAAAAATGAAGTCTTCCTCAGGCAAAACCCACTTGTCTCTTTCTTCTTCACCTGGTATTTGTTCCATATGATCGATTTTGTATGCAAAAGCAACACAACGCAGTGTACGTGCTGCCATATCTTCAATATCTTCCTTAAATCGAATCGCCTGCACAAAAGTAAAGCATGGCCTAACATCATCCTTTGACAGTAACTTTAAAAAAAATCAAACAAGCCTTCTATCCTTTTAAATGTTTTGAAAGTAAAATGCCAAATGCTAAGAAAACAAAATGGGAATCAAATAAGTAAAAAGCAGGTCTGATTTGATTCATGGCATTCTGAAAAGGCCTCATTGTGGGATGAAGAGGCAATCGTCAACTCGTTCAAAAAAAGAATGAATCGAGTGAAAAGACTTAAGTGTACAGTTTAATTTTAAACTCCATGGTACTATTATAAAACTAAATTAATTTTATTCAAGTAAATGTACTTGGAAGTCTATTAAATTTTAGAAATACTGCAACAAGTCATATCCTAGCATTAGCTTCTGTCTTCAGAACCATCACATTTAAACTTCACCCAAAGCCACTTTCCCCAATTTACTTGGCAATCTGTTTCTCTACTTTAATATCAACATTTTCTATAAGAAAAGATAGGAATCTTCCTTCATTTATGAAAGTCCTGCGGTACAAAGTCTGTAGATGATAATTTGTCAGACAAACAAAAAGGCACAAATAAATATCTAAAGAAGAGACATCCAGATTCTCTCATCCTCCACAGAAACCAAATTTGGCTAAAAAAAACAACGGTCATTGACAAACGTGACCTCGTTACTAATAAACAATTGATTCCTTGTCATCCAAACATAGGAACAACCAGCATGAGGAATAGATTGCACTGGCTGAGTTTTGGTTTCCTCTAGGCAACTGTAAGCCAGATCATCAAAGCAGAGCCACATTTGATCCACATCTCCAGACACCAGACAATGTTCATGGCCTACAAATCAAATTTCTAAAAGCAAAAGTTTTTTCTCCCATGTCAAAGGCAATCAAGAGAAACCAGCTGTACATGCTGCATACTGTAAAAACTCCATCTTAGCTTGCTGTCCAAACCCCACAATCTGTACTCTTCAATTCATTACCACACCAATATTTGGCACGACATAAGAATCCCATTCTTTCTTTTATTTTGTGTTCCCTATATTCCACAGCCCACCGAAACAATGTTCATATTCTCCTGCAAGTTGTCCGCACATTTATCCATCAAAGGATGCATTCAAAGAATTTTGAATTTTACTTTGTTTAATGGACCTTCTGGATTCTTGGAAACTGTAAAAGGTATTTGTCTTTTTATAGTTTTAACAGACTGATATAGGTAGTGTTGGGGATCTCCTGATAAATGTTTCAATAAATTATTCTAATAGATGTTTTGATGGGTTTCAGAACATGAGTAATTAGGCATAACATTGATTAGTATTTCTTGTTTTGGAAATAAATTGTGAGATACTACCATGACACTAAAGGAAATTAATGGATAATGGCTCATTAACTCTTAGTTTAGTAAAACCAAGTGTAAGTTAATCCTTTATCTAAGGTAGCGTTTGGAAATACTCTTTTGCACTAATTATTATATTAAGTACTTATTATTTAATAAGTATTTCCAAACGATGTCTGATACATGAGCTTTTTAATGTATTTTAAGATATTAGACAACTGCTTGAAAAGTTAATGAGTGTTAATTTTTTGAAAAGTTATGAATATTAATCATAATTTTCAAATGATATCCTCAGAAATTGATTTCATTTACAACATGAATTTAACAAAATTACAACATGAAAATTCCAACAATGGCAGCAACGACGCCGATAGCGGTAGCAATGGCAACGGCAATATATTCTTTTGATTAATTTATAAATGCTTATTGCACATACAAACTAAATAAACTTTTCTTTACTTCCATAAAAGCTACAAACAGTGTGACTTAATAAAAAATCAACTTTTCTCAACAAGATGTGTAAGAAAAAATAGTTCCCAAATACAACCTAAAACTTTCATTAGTACAAAAATGCAAATAGAGAAAATATACCATATCAGAGTCTAGTGGCTGCACATCACCAAATGAATCAAGCCAACTTGAACATGAAGACAAAACAATCTCAGCAGCTCCTTTCCAATGCACGTGAACTTCTGAGTCTGCCTGTGCCAAAGAAAGAAGACAGCGAGCTGAGGTTTATGTAGCTTTTAGAGACTGAATGGAAGGAAAATGAAAAGAATTTAAGGCCTCCGATTGTTCTATAATCACTAATAATAATGCCAGAATAATACAACAATACTACTATCTGTTTTCCAGGAATTTTCTACACTTGCTTTATTTTTAAAATTCAATAGTTCCATTATATCCTCTAAATTATATGAGTAGATAGTAGATACCATATCAAACTTGGTCAGTGCATGATTCAATATTAAATAAACAAAAAGGTAGTCCAACAGATACTTGTGAATCTATATTTTCTATTGAGCTTTGTCCAAAATAATGGACCTCAAATATGAAGCAGTGTTATCAAGGTGTCTCACCGTAGCCCCCATGTAAGGTTCTAAATGTCAATTTCATGATGGACTTCAGTCCGACAAAAATAAGAAATGTAACGAACTTCAGTGAAAATTTCAGTGAAAACGCGATAAATTTACACAAGTCCACGAAAATGATCAAACAACTTCGAATTTCGATTTACATCTCTAAGATAAGTTAAAGGAAGCAATAATATACATCTAAGACTACTTAGATTCAATTTCTAAACATGTAACATATTAAAAATGCTACATACACTTAACACGAACATGCTGAAGTATAAAAATTACTTAAAAATTCATGGCTTTTACGAAATGTCTATTTTTTAAAAAATTTATTTCCAATTATTAGCTTTTTAAGTTTTTCATGATTTTAATATTTTATTTCCTATTTTTAGATTTTAAAATTCCCATGGGTTTTCAAATTTTATTTCACATTATCATGATTTTTATTAGCTTCTTAAATATTTACTGATTTTTTTAATTTTATTTTCAAATATCATGATTTTTATTATTTTTTAAATATTTACTGATTTTTTAAATTTTATTTCAAATTATCATGATTTTTTTACTAATTTTGTTAAAAATTTACTAAACAAATACCTAAGAACAAGAACCTTAGATCTAAGTTTTCAAACAAAATAAGTATTCCATATTTTCATAGATCTTTATATAGATTTTCAATTTTTGATATATCTTATTGTATTTTTATTATTATGTTAAGCTAAGATATTAGATCTACTAAAATTTATTTTATTTTTATGTATATATTACATCTATAACTTAGATCTATTAATAAACATGTATTGGATATTTATATACGTTAGATTTAGCACTATTAATTTAGCCTTACTGATTTTTATATACGTTAAATCTTTATAAACATGTATAAACATGTATTCTAATTTAGGGTCGTCTTCCTCTTCTCGAGGGGTGGTGGACCTAACAACTGTGTTCTTCCCAAAGCACCCAACCACACGACATGCACGACATGACCACACGAGAAGCTCGAGCCGCAAGGAAGCGTGGATTGACGACTAGAAGTTGGAGAACAACCCAAGCCTCGAGGATCAATGATGATCAAAGCACAACAGCAATTGAATAGGTGGATTTGCAATGTCAATAGCAACCCAAGCCTCGAGGAAGTGTGGATCGACGACGAGAAGCGAGAGAGCAGCCCAAGCCTCGAGGAACCCTATCGATATGTGAAAAGAGGCATGTCAAACGACACACATTTTCGTTGCTTTAAAATTCGCTTGGGTCAGTTGACTCGGTCGACATGCAATTGGCATATCCATTGAAATCTAGTAAACACTGAAATACCAACATATATCGTTTCTCCACTTTGCCAAACTGACACATGTCGACAAAATTTTGCCAACACGTGTCAATGTTAAGAACCATGCCCCTAAGCCAGGCATAAGGGATCTACCTTGGTGCATACCAAGAAAAGTAAAATTCTATCAAATAGATGCTTTGGTCATCTTTGGGTCCACCTCAATCTCAAGCAACAGCAAGTCAACTCTCACCTTCAGTGTTTTAAAGGCTTCTCACCTTTGCTTTATCTTTTGTCTTAATAAGTTGCCTTTAAATATGTTTCTTTACAGAGATTAAAATAATATATTTCTATTGAAATATAGACATTTAACTCAAAACTAATTGGTCATGAGTAGAGAAGTATATTTATATATAATCATAAATGCAATCTTCACTTTTTCTAATATAGAACTATTCCAACACTCCTCACTTATGATTAGACCTGTCAATTCTTGACACGACACGATTACACGAAACCACACGACACGACACGATAACACGATAAAATTTAGTTATAAATTTTTTTAATTATTTTGAAATATTTATGTGATTTATGGTTAATAAACATAATTTTATTTTGACACGATTAGACACGATTATTACCTGATTTAACACGATTGGAACTGATT
>JAMKQA010047074.1:0-29316 GCA_024699735.1 Posidonia australis | reverse complement strand
AGACAATTCTCACAATTTGAATATATTATTAAAATGATGGAAGAAAAATATAATAGTTATTGGGATGAGCCTCCAATGTGGTCATGCTTAGCTTTAATTATGGATCCTAAACATAGATTAGTTAATTGTATGGTACTTATAGATGATATTTTTATTAATATGAATCAAAATGAAAAAATAGATGGATATAATAATAAAATTAAGGAAACCTTATATGCATTATTTGAAGAATATGTTAATAATTATGGTGAAAGTAGTTCTAGTACACATACATCTAGTTTTATAGAATCACATAGTAGTAGTAGTAGTTCATTTTGGAGTAAATTAAATAAGAAAAAAGGAAAATATGTAAAATCAACAATTAGTAATGAATTAGAAAATAATTTAGAATGTGAATTTGCATTTAGTGATATTGAAATGGATAACTTAGATGTATTAAAGTAGTGGTCTAGTATTGCTGTTAGGTTTCCTATAGTTTCTAGGATGGCTAAAGATTTACTAACGATTCCGACGTCTACTGTGGCGTCGGAGTCTGCCTTTTCTATAGGAAAAAGAGTTTTAAGTGATAGAAGATGTAAATTATCAAAAAATCTGTAGAAGCTTCTGTCTACTTGAAAGATTGGTATGATGCAGTTGATCGTCTACAAAATTTAAACATAAACGACGAATCAGAAGACAAAGAGACAACAACTTCAATAGGGACGGGAGCTTCTGCTACACATTAAAAAATATGAATAAATTTCTTTTGTATAATTTTTAATATATATTAATGTAATAATTGTAATTTGTAAATGTAAATTGTTGAATATCATAATATCTGATGTAAATGTAAAAATGTAAATTTCCAGTTTTTTTATGTATATAGGATATTAATGTAAATTTCATTTATTTAATAATAATTTTTTTTTTAATTTAATTGTTAATGTAAAATGTTGAATATCTTTTCAAGTTTTTTAATTTATATATTAATTATTTAATAATAAATAAATTTTTTTAATTTAAAAATCTATGGACCAGCTCGGCCAGTCTTGGCACGGACAAGCCCACTAGCAGGCCGTGGATCGTTCCGGGCTAGGGAGTTTTATCCACAGCCCGGCCCGACCCATGGACCGGCCCATTAGCAGGCCATGGACCATTCCGGGCTTAGGAGTTTTATCCATGGGCCAGCCTAGCCCGTTTTTGTGGACGGGCCGGGCCGACCCAATCTAGGCTCACTCAAGCCTAAATTTTTTTGGACCAGGCCGGCTCGGCTCAACCCAGTTTACATCTCTAAGTAAATTCAGTATATTTCTCCTTTTAAGTGAAGATAAACTAACCATTTTACTTTTGTTCGAAAAAATATAAACGAAATTGTTAAGATGGTCAATAAATCAACAAAAGTTTTAAAAATGTCGAACTTAGTTTTAAAAATATAAATAGTTTTAAAATTTGAAAAAAAATGTTAAGATGGTCAATAAATCAACAAAAGTTTTAAAAATTCAATAATCAAAAAGTCTATAAAAATATCAAAATGTAATTATAGAACTTAGCCAAGGGCAAAACAATTAACCAAGAAATATGGTGAATTCATCCATTTGATATTTGATAATTGTATGGGTGTCATCAGGTGCCTATGCAAGGAGGAGAGGGGGGGAGCTTTAATGTTCAAAGCTAGGAGGATGAAAAAATAGTTTCACATTGGCAAGAGACCAATACAATCATTAGCATTTTGGTAGATGCATTGTTAATAATATGTAGTTTATAAAAATAAAAGCACTATTTCTATAATTACACCTAAGGTGGGATATTTTTTTGGTTCGATTCAAACAGAATAGTCCCAAGCAAACAACCTAACGACATTTGACGCTGGACTTGAAGACTTAGTAGTAGAACCAAAGCCTAATCTGAGCAATAGAGCTCCGAGCAAACAACCTAAAGATACTCAAACAAGCAACATGAAGTCAAGCGGAAGACTCTAGATGAATAGTTGAAAGACACCTAGGTGAGCAACCAAGCAAGTCAATCTAGCTTTAGGGCCAATCGAGTCCCCAACATGAGCAATTTCCAATTGCAAGGCCAACCAAGCACCCTACAATAGCATTCTCTAGCATTAGGGCCAAACAAACACTGAGCATAAATAAGATCCAACTAGAGTTTCGATTGAGTAGCATGATCACTCATCACTAGGGTTGACTGAGCGCCAAAAATGTGCAACTTGGGCAACGACGCATAGCCCCCACCAACAATCTAGACTTTAAGTGTCACACTTATCTTACGGGATAGAATGTAGGTGTGTCGGCACCTTACAGCCCCTGTGTACAAAGTGATGCTATGTATTCCCGATAAAAGGACAACTTCTGACATTTATGCCACCTAACACATGATGTAACACCCATAAACCGGGCGTTACGAGATCTATGCTACTAAACTAGGATTAAATGTACTAATAAAGAAAACAAACTATAATCTACCCAAATCCTGTGTGTTTGGCTAGTGGCTCCTGTTTACAAACATTGGATTAGACTACACTCCAACTAAGCACCTGAAAACACATATTACAAAAACACACGTGAGTAACTTCTAAGCCACTCAGTACGTGCCCACCCAAAACACAGAAGAAAACTTCTAATAACTAAATGCTGGATTCTCAAAACTAAAACAAAACTCTTTTAAATCTCTTTCTGAAAATTCTAGACAAATTCATCTTTTCTAGGAGATTCTTTTCTGAAAAGGCTTCTTAAAAATCTTCATATTTTTCTCAAATTCTTTCTATTCTATTTTAAAATATCATGCTTTAATGCTTTTCTAAAAACCTCTCTGGACCAGACTCCAACTCAAACTTGAATATCAAATCTAGCTAAAACACAATTTTTGCTAGAGCTAGCCCTAAAACACTATTCTCATCTCAGTTAGAATCTGGTTAAAACTTAGAAGTCAAAATTTAGCTCGATTCTAACTTAAAATTGTATTAAAATCTCAAATCTGAAAATCTTTTCTTTTTTGGTGCAACCTTGATCAGAGGTGGCCTGGCCACAAGTAGTTAGAGAGGCACCAAACTCAACCGTATGCACTGCCATGGTGAAGTCTCTATGTGGGCATACCAACGTCTTGGCCAACGACCTTACTATTCTTTTCTCTTTTCTTTTCCTCATTTGCATGGATATGTGTTCTCCCAACACCCCTCTTGGTGTTTGAGTTCTCAAGCCCTCTGGCCTGGCCCATCTAACATTGGTTCTTTAAGTACCCAATTTCTTTCACTTGGAGCCAACTTTAAATCTCTAAAATCTCTTTTCTGAAAGCATGTATTTCTTTTCTTTTTTTTCAAAAACTCTTTTCTAAATCTTTCCATTACAGGAATCTCTTCTATAAAAACTAATCTTTTTCTGAAAATAACTCTTCTATAAATCTCGTTTAAATCTCAAGAAACTCTTATTAAACGACATGCCAAAATACACAAATCAGGCATTTATGGGTTTCTTGCAAAAATTTCAAAAACTAACTCTAGGATCTGATTCGATAAACTAAACCAAAATGACATACCGAATCTAGTCTAGAAACCCCTGACATCCTTCAGCGACACTCCTCTCCTCCATCGACGACACACACTCTTCTGCTCTCTCTTTTTCTTCTTCCTTTGGTTCTCTTCCTTTCATCTTTCTTTCTTTCTCTTTGGTTCTTCTCTTCCCCTCTCTCTCTCTCTCGGTCTGCCCCCAGTGCCTCCACCTCCTTTCCATTTAAGCCATCGCCCTCCTTGTCGCTACTTACCATCGATAGGGATCAAGAATCCCAATGAATAGGCGAGGGAGGCATGGCGTAAAGCTGTGGGCAACAGCAGTTGGTGGTGGACACTGTGCAAGGTTGACTCCAGTCCCACTTTGGTCCCACACACACATACATGGCACACACATCGGTCCAAATATCACACAGTAGGGGAATTACCAAAGATAAAACCACTTAACAGAGAGAGTCCCACACAAAACTATAATACATAGCTAATTATCCAAAGTACAAAAGTTAATTACATTCATCCTGAATAATCTAGGCACAGATATTACATCCCCCTTAAAAGAAATTTTGTCCCGAAATTCTCTCTCAATCATATAGGTAGGGGTATCGTACCACAATGTCTGTCTCACGATCCCAAGTTGCCTCTTTTGCTCCATGGTGTCGCCACTGCATTAACACCAAGGGAATAATCTTATTTATGAGGACTTGTTCTTTCCAGTCTAATATTTGTACGACATTATCTATCACTGACAAGTCCTACTGAAGCTCTTGTAGCTGCACTGGAATAACCTAGGACATGTCTGCTAAACACTTCCTCAGCATCAACATGTGGAAAATGCTATGCACACTTGACAACTCTGGAGGCAAGTCCAACATATATGCCATCTCAACAACACTTTCGATAATTTGGTACAGTCCGATGTAATGGGGGCTTAGCTTGTCTCTTCTCCCGAACCTTGTGACCCCTTTGGTTGGTGACACTTTCAGGAAGACAAAGTTTCCCACCTCAAATTCCAAGGGCCTCGCCTCCAATCTGCATAACTTTTCTATCTACTCTATGCAGCTAGCAATCTTTTTCTGATCAGTTCCACTTTATTCTCATACTACTGTACAATCTCTGGTCCCACTAGCTACTCCTCGCCTACCTCACTTCAACAAGTAGGTGTCCTGCATGGTCTTCCATATAGTGTCTCATATAGGGCCATCCCAATGCTGGAGTGGTAGCTATTGTTGTTGGTAAACTCTATTAGTGGTAAGTGATCCTTGTTGGAAATATGTTTATATGTTTTGATGATAACACATGAGCTAATGATTTTTTGTGTATATTTTTATTTGAGGAAAAAATGCTCCAAAGACAAGATTGAAAAATTGTATTATTTGAGTCAATGTAATATTTTATGTAAACAAGCAATATGTATGTATATCTGATGAGAAGAGGATCTTAGTATATCTGCTCAGTATCTAAAACCTTGCTTGCATCCCATGATACAAGGAAATCATGAATTCCAAGTGGATCTTAGATAGTGGATGCTCCCACCATATGACTGGAGATTATAGACTCCTCTGTACATTGAGCACCAAAGAAAATGGAGTCGGCACATTTGGTGACAATGCAAATGGAACGATAGTGGGGATAGGAAATGTAGGTAACTTTTAAAATCCATCTATTGAAAATGTTTTACTAGTAGATAGTCTTAAACATAACTTGATTAGCATTAGTTAATCGTGTGATATAGGTTATAAAGTAGTGTTTGATAAAATGAATGCACTATAATAGATTCTAACACAAATAAGACCATATTTATTAGGAAGAGAAAGAATAATGTTTATAAAATAAAAATCTCAAACAAACCTAATACAACTATATCTTGTCTTGCTTCATCAAATGATGCACATTGGTTATGGCATAGAAGGCTTCGCCATGCAAGTATGGGTCAACTATCAAAATTGTCCAAAGGTGATCTTATGATTGGTTTACCAAAAATTGATTTCAAGAAGGATAAATTATGTGATGCATGTCAATTTGGAAAACAAATTAAATCCTCTTTCAAAATAAAAGGCATGATTTCTACTACCAAACCTTTAGAACTAATTCATATGGATTTGTTTGGGCCTAGTAGAATATTGAGTCTAGGTGGTAAAAGATATGTTTTTGTTATTATTGATGATTTTTCACATTATACTTGGGTTATTTTCTTAGCAAATAAAAATAATGTTTTCTCTGAATTTCAAAAGTTTTGCAAAAGGGTACAAAATGAAAAGGGTTTAAAAATCATTAAAATAAGAAGTGATCATGAGAGAGAATTTGAAAATGATGAATTTGAGAACTTTTGTGAAACAAATGGTTTTGAATATAATTTTTCCACTCCAAGAACTCCTCAACAAGATGGGGTTGTTGAAAGGGAAAATAGAATCCTCCAAGAAATGACCAGGACCATGCTTTACGAAAGAAATTTGCCAAAACATTTTTGGGCCGAAGCTGTAAACACTTCTTGTTATATTTTGAACTAAGTTTTGATTCGACAGATTTTAAACAAAATTCCATTTGAACTTTGGTTTTGCAAGACCCCTAGAATTTCTTATTTTAAAGTTTGTAGGTGTAAGTACTTTATTTTAAACACTAAGGATAATTTAGATGAATTTGATCCTAAAGCTAATGAGGGAATATTCCTTGGATATTCCTTTAGAAACAATGCCTATAGAATATATAATAAAAGAACACTTACAATGGAAGAGTCAATGCATGTAAATTTTGAGGAAAATAATGAAAATAAAATAATAAATATAGATAATGAAGATGAACAAGAAATAAATGAAAACACATTGGATAATCAAAATAATGAAGAAAGGCTTAAGGATGAACAACCTAGTAACAAGGATTGGCAATATGTATCCAGACATCCCAAGGAACTCATCATTGGTGAAGTTTCCAATGGGATCCTAACACAATCCAACATTAATCATGGTCGTGCCACTTATGCTTTATTTCATCTATAGAACCAAAAAATGTTAATGAAGCTTGTAGTGATGAATTTTGGATTAATGCAATGCATGAGGAATTAAATCAGTTTGAAAGAAATAATGTATGCAAATTAATTCCAAAATCAGAAAAACATCAAATAATAGGAACTAAGTGGGTATTTAGAAATAAATTAGAAGAATTATGAAATGTAATTAGAAATAAGACAACATTAGTAGTTCAAGGATACAATCAGGAGGAGGGTATAGACTTCGATGAAACATATGCTCTTGTGGCTAGACTAGAATCAAATATGATGCTCTTAGCCTATGCTAGCCATATAGGATTTAAGTTATTCCAAATGGATGTCAAAAGTGCCTTCTTGAATGGATTTGTAGAAGAAAAAGTTTATGTCAAGCAACCTTCAGGATTTGAAAATAAGACATATCTGGATCATATATATAGGTTGAATAATGCACTATATGGATTAAAACAAGCACTAAGGGCTTGGTACGAAAGATTGAGAAAATTCTTGATTAATAATAATTTTACATTTGGTGCAATAGATACAACTTTATTCACAAAGCTAGTAGAAAAAGATTTATTAATAGTTCAGATTTATGTATATTTTTGGATCCACAAATGAAAAATTATGTAATGAATTTTCGACTATCATGTTAAAAGAATTTGAGATGAGTATGATGGGAGAATTATCATTTTTTCTTGGACTTCAAATAAAACAAATTAGACAAGGAATATTCATAAATCAAGAAAAATATACTAGTGAATTATTAAAGAAATTTGGAATGGAAAATAATAAAATAGCTATAACTCTTATGAGTACATCCACAAGATTGGAAAAAGATGAATATGGACAAAAAGTGGATCAAAAGCTGTATAAGAGAATGATCAGATCTTTGTTGTACTTAACTACTAATAGGCCAGACATTATGTTTAGTGTATTTCTATGTGTTAGATTCCAAGCCTCTCCAATGGAATCACACTTAATTGCAGTTAAGAGAACTCTAAGATATTTACAAGGATCTATAGGATATGAGCTATTATATCCTAGCAAGTCTAGCTTGGACCTAGTAGGGTATAGTGATGCTGATTATGTTGGGTGTTGGACCGATACGAAGAACACCAGTGGAATATGTCAATTTTTATGGCATTACTTGGTCTCTTGGTTTAGTAAGAAATAAAACAGTGTAGCACTCTCAACAACCAAGACTAAATACATTGCAGTCAGATGTTGTTGTGCACAAATACTTTGGATGAAACAAACAATAAAAGATTTCAGTTTAACCTTATCTACAACTTCAATATATTGTGATAATACAAGTGCTATTAATTTATCTAAAAAACCAGTACATCATTCAAGAACTAAACATATTGAAATAAGGCATCATTTTCTAAGAGATAATGTTCTTAAAAATAATATAAAATTAGAATTTATTTCAACAATAAAACAATTAGCAGATATTTTTACAAAACCCCTAAATGAACATCAATTCATTAACATTAGAAGGGAATTAGGAATATGTAAGATTTCAGGAATAATTTAAAATTCCTTTCTGAACTATTTCGGAATATCGAAATATTCAAGTTAATTTGCTGAAAATTACAGAATCGGCATACTGAAATTGAGCGGTTTATCGATTTTATGACAGATTTACCAGTACTATTCATTTTGAATACTAAAAAGTTCTGATCAATCGAATCCCCTAAGTCAAATTTTTTTTTAATGAATCGACATACCAATTCATGTACCGTGAGAAGTTCCAAAAAATCCTATAACAGGTTTCGACATACCGATTGAATTTTGGTATACCGATTTGCCTGCATAATCCATTATAAACCTAAAACTAAGGTTTTATTTTCTCCCAACTTCAACTTCCGACCGACTGTTTTCTCCACCGAAACACTTCCTCTATGTCTCTGACCCTCCGATCCAGCCTTTTCCATGCTCCCACTGCCTTATCGGTCCTTCCTCTCTCTTCCCTCGACCTTTTGCTCCTCTCCTCCGGTAATGGCACCCAAGAAAATGCTCGCCTCACGGGGGAAAAGAAAGCAAGCTGAGCATGATACTTCAGGAGCCTCCAACAGTTAATCCCACCAACGATACCACTTCATCGGCAACAAGGCTCAACAAGCTCATCGTGATAGGTTTGCAAATCAAGAGGTACTCACGGGAAGACGAATACTCTTCAATGAGCTCGATTCTATTAGGCCTTTTTTTGATTTCTAAAACTTAATGCCATTTTTAAGTTCCATAGGTGATTGACCATATTATCTTGACCTTGTTTCTCAATTTTATGCAAATATGAACTATTCCCATGCCCTAGCTCACTCTTATATTTGTGGGAATGACATTGACTTTGATGATGTTCTGTTAGGTCAATTATTCAAAATTCCATCTTTTAGGATTGACATTACCTTGTCTATTTATGAATTAGATTGGTCTTATTCTGAAATTAACAAAGTCATATCTCTAAATCCTAGAAGCACCTTTAAACCTAGTAAAATTAAATAGCTTACCAAACAATCTCGCCTTATTGCATATATTGTGGCCGCAAACCTGGTCCAAAAGAAAGGTGACGAAGATGAACTTAGCGAGCTCACTTGCAAGGCGGTCTATGCCATTACAAAGAGAATTTCTGTGAATTGGGGTCAAGTAATTTTTCATTGCATGACCCTTGTTAAAACAAAACTCTTTTTTGGTCCCACTTTAACCTATCTCTTTGAAAATTATGATATTCCTTTAGATGATGAGCTTAGTCTTCGTATTAGAACAAAATCTCTAGGAATCCAAGCTGTGGCCAAAATAGAACAATTCATCAAGCATCATAATAAGATTAGAAATCTTCCTGAGGGTTCCTCTTCTGCAACACCACGAACTGAAGTCGGAAAAGAAGAAGATGTCAGCTCTGAGGAAGAAGAAGAAGAAGAATCAAGTCTATCCAAGAAAATAGACTTGCTTCAACAACAAATGACAGAAATGCATCTTCAACAAAAGCAAATGATGGATATGCATTTAGAATAGCGGAAGTTGATCACTGACTTGATGCTTCAACAACAACAACAGCATCAAGAATATAAGGAGAATATAAAGAAACTCACCAACCGAGTTGAAGCCTATCAAGACACTCTTCAAGAATATTATCAGGATATTCTTGAACATATTAATCCTCTTTTTCCTTATAAATGTTTTGTAACTTCATTTGTAATGACTTGGGTTCTTAAAAACTTCTTGGATGTTATGTTTGGATTATGTGACTTTATATATGTTTTGGATTGAATTCTCTTTAAGTCTATGCATTGTATGGAAATATTGGCTTATGACACAAAGGGGAGATGCTTTATTGAAAATAGGCTTCATTTGAATATGATATTGATATTGAAACACTTCTCGGATATTTTTGCTTATGACAAAAAGGAGGAGAAATATATGAAAATATTAAAAATTCATGCAACAACTTAGGGTTTATTGAAAATCAGGGTCTTAAGACATTATACATGAATAACTTAGGGGGAGCTTATTTTGATCTTAAGGGGGAACTTATTTTGATCTTAAGGCATTATATTATTTTGATCTTAAGGCATTATATTCATGCAAATCCATGGTTGGTGGTAGGGGGAGCTTACATTTTATATTTAGAACTTATATTTAATATTTTGATTTTGTCATCATTAAAAAGGGGGAGATTGTTGGAAATATGTTTTGATGATAACACGTAAGCTAATGAATTTTTGTGTATATTTTCATTTAAGGAAAAAGTGCTCCAAAGACAGGATTGAAAAGTTGTATTATTTGAGTCAATGTAATATTTTATGTAAACAAGCAATATGTATGTATAACTGATGAGATATGTTGAAAAATTGAGAAGTAAATGTGTATGTAAAGTAATGCTTAGAAAATTTGTTGAAAAATCAAAGGAGGAGTCTATTCGGCATACCAGATCAAATTGGTATACCAAATTAGGAAGAAACAACACAAGTATCGGTGTTTCGAAGTCAAATGTGGAAAAACAAAGAAGAAGGCAATTTGGTATACCGTCAAAAAACGACATACCAAATCAGGAGATTTCAGCGCATGCGACGACACTCCGAAAAAAAAATATAAGAAAATTAAAGAAGAAGGCAATTCAACATACCAATTGAAAATGGTATATTCAATCAGGAGAATTCGACACACCGAGGTTTTTCGATATACCGAATTGGTCACAAGTTGTAGATTAAAGAGAAAAATGGCATTCCGAGAGTCTAAATGGCATACCAAAGAATTAACTGTTTATGACCGTTTTTATAG
This sequence comes from Posidonia australis, assembly GCA_024699735.1. Classification (NCBI taxonomy): domain Eukaryota; kingdom Viridiplantae; phylum Streptophyta; class Magnoliopsida; order Alismatales; family Posidoniaceae; genus Posidonia; species Posidonia australis. Next base: position 18,562 of record JAMKQA010047074.1, on the reverse strand, counting down.
CTGTTAGACACAAGTTTTAGTGGTCCTTTAGTTATAAATAGGACTCTCATAAGCATTAGTAGGACACACATATCGATATACTTGTGATTCAAGAGATTGTACTCCATCCTCTACCTATATTTCTCTCATTCTCTCCACAAGCTCTGTACTACAAAAATTGATCAAGAGTGCTCTATGTAAGGGAAATACATCATCATCTGTAAAGCTACGAGGAAAGGTGCTTTTGCTTCTCTAGGTACGAGAAGTGGAAGGAGCAGAATTTGAGTTGGTAGGGCTATCAACACAAGTAAATATTTTTTTTGAGAATAAGGGAAAATCTCAAGAGGGTTCTTGAGGAGTGGACTAGGCCAAGGTTTAGTTGAACTACTATAAATTTATAGTGTCCTCATTTTCTCTCGTCCCCTTCTTTGCATCTTTTAGTATATAACATTCAATTTCCCATCATTTACATGTTGTTTGCTTAAATTTGTCAACATGAGATTAAAATTGGCTAAATTAAATTAAAAATTATTGTGATTCTCTATTTGTCCCCCTCTAGAAAAGCCTTTCGATCCTTCAATCCTCATAACTACCTCCAAAATCCAAGGTACAAGCCCGCAACATGTCCTCCAGTGTTTCTATTATCCTCTCGGTCTGACCATCTGTCTAGGGGTGGAAAGCGATGCTATTTTGGCCACATACAATTCTGCTAATTGCAGTATGGGAAGCCTCACTCTCATGGGCAAAAAATGCATTGTCTTGGTGAGTTGGTCGACGATCATCCATACTATATCATTCTTTCTTCAGATTTTGGGCAATCTCGTCACGAAGTCTATACACGTGCTCCCACTTCCAGACTGGAATGTTCAGAGGTTACAAGGTCCCTCCAGGTTTGTGATGCTCTATCTTTATCATTTAGTAAGTTGTACAATTTGCCACATGCTTAGCAATCTCTCTTTTCATCCCAAGTCATCAGAAATTTCTCTTTAAATCTTTGTACATCTTGGTGCTTCTTAGGTGGATAGTGTATTTAGACCAATGGGCCTCATCAAGCAAACTCTTCTTGATTTCTTCTACTTGAGGCACGTATAACCGTAGATCGTACCTTAACCTACTGTTTACTCCCACTGAGAAATGAGATGCCTCTCCTGCCTCAAGCTTCTGCCAGGTGTCCCTCACAAAGGGATCTAGCTACTGAGCCACTACAATAGCTTCAATCATCCTCGAGCGAATAGCTAGGTTCGCCAACAACGTCCTCACAGCTCATTGAGACTGCCTCTATTGTTTACACTCAACCAACCCCTCCATTAGGTATCATTCTTTGATCATTAGGCTAGCCATGACATAGGTGTGCTTGCTTAGTGTGTTTGCAACCACATTTGCTTTGCCTGGGTGATATGACAGGCTAAAGTCATAGTCTTTCATATACTCCACCCATCTTCTCTGTCTCAGGCTCAAATCTTTCTATGTAAAAATATACTTTAAACTTCTGTGATCTGTGAAGACTTCAAACTGTTTACCATACAAGTAGTGTCTGTAGATCTTTAGGGTGAACACCACTGCAACCATCTCTAGATCGTAGGTGGAGTAGTTCTTCTCATGATCCTTTAGCTGTCGGGAGGCATATGCTACTACCTTCCCATGCTACATCAGAACACACCCCAACCTAGTCCCGCAGGCATCACTTTAGACTGTGAAACCTCCACTTCTTGATGGTAATGCCAGAACTGGAGCTATGATCAGATGATTCTTCAGCTCATTGAAGCTCTCTTCACATTGTTCGTCCCAAGTAAATAGAATCTCGATCCGAGTTAATCTTGTAAATGGGGCTGTAATCTTTGAAAAGTCTTGGATAAATCTTTGGTAATAACCTGCCAACTCGAGAAAACTTCTGATCTCTGTCACTATTCTTGGTCTGGCCAACTACTTACCACTTCCACTTTGGCTGGATTTACCTTAATGCCTTCTCCTGAGATAACATGTCCAAGGAAGGCTACTTCTCCCAACTAGAACTCGGAATTGGAGAATTTAACGTATAAATGGTGCTACCGCAATGTCTCCAATACAGTCCTCAAGTGTATCTACTGGGTCCCTACATCTAGAGAATATACCAATACGTCATCCACAAAAATGACGATGAACTGGTCTAAGTAGGCCCTGAACACTCTGTTCATTAGATCCATGAAGGTTACTGGTGCATTCGTTAGCCCAAATGGCATGACTAGGAACTTATAATGGCCATACCGAGTTCTGAAGTGTGTCTTATGCACATCTGTCTCCCGGATCCTAAGCTGATGGTATTTGGATCTCAGATCTATCTTAGAGAAAACTAATGCTCCATGTAACTAGTCAAATAAGTCGTTAATCCCAAGTAGCGGATACTTATTCTTAATGGTAATCTGATTCAGCATCCGATAATTAATGCATAATTGAAGTGAACCATCATTCTTCATGACAAATAACATTGGTGCTCCCCAAAGCCACACACTAGGATGGATAAATCCCTTGTCCAATAACTCTTGCAGCTAATTCTGAAGCTCTCTCAGTTTAGCCTGTGCCATTCTATATAGGGCCTTCAAGATAGTGCTTGACCTCGGCACCAGGTCGATCACAAACTCCACTTCTCTGTGGAGCAACATCCCAGGCAGTTCCTCTGGGAATACGTCTAGGTACTCTCCGTCCATTGGAATGTCTTATACTCAAAACACTGGTGAGAAGGACACCATCATGTTGGCTAGGTATCCCACACATCCTTTGGCTAGATGGTAGTACACCTTAATTACCGAGATCACTTTCTTGGGTTCTCTCGGCCTTACTCATTATATCAAGCACCACCTCTAGCTTGGACACTCTGCCAGAACCCTCTTCTTGGTACAGTTTATCGTCACTGAATGCTGTGCTAGCCAGTCCATTCCTAGAATAATATTTTACTCTTGCCTCTTCGTTAGAATTAAACTAACCTAGAAGTCCTTATCTTCTAATTACATATTGACTGACCGCAAATACTTCCAAGCTAGACTGTGTTCTCCCAATGGAGTCACTATGTCAAGTTGGAAAGGTAGCCTAGCTAGTCTGTCTCCAATCTAGGCCACAAATGACTCAGATATAAATGAAAATGAGCTTCTTGAGTCGAATAAAACTCGAGCCATTTGATTAGCTATGACAAAGGATCCTAACATTTATATATAACACAACCTTTATTATTATTATAGATATCCATGTTAATTATACAAAGGTTCATAGTAAAACACATGTTACATATATCTATAATAACTCTTTTTACTCCTTACTTTCTACAACGTCCCTTAAGGGACCAACATCTGGAGCAGAGATGGAGAAAACTCTTCCAGGCTATCGGGGCACGTCTTTGGCTGTCTTGTAGGGTTTAAGGCAACTCTTCTAGAAATACTTGGTCTTGCCGTAGTTGTAGTCTATCACGTTGTCTATCCCTTGCTGCTGGAATCTGCGCTGTGCCGCTATGTGTCCCATCCTCTTGTAGATATTGTAGGGTTCTCTTCCTGCACCACTGATGGAACCAGTTTGGCTGGGTCCAGCACTACTTTTCCCAGCAACACTACGCCCTTCACCCACGATAGACTCAAAGTGCTCCTTTCTCTTCTTTCCAGAGCTCCTTAAACTTGTTGAGCTTGGCGTGCTGGAAGCAAAAGACTGCTGAGAGAACCTCTTCCCCTTTCCTCTGGGAAACTCTTCCTGGAACAATCGGTGCTCATCCTTGTAATGAGCTGTTAGTTCCACTACATCTGTTAGCGTCGGGCACTGAAATCTGAGGACTCTCGATCTGAGTGTGGGGTTCAACCCCTCCATAAATTTCTTGGCTAAGCTGTTCTCGGGGATAATGATTTGAGAAAACTGCTCCAACGGATGGAAGGTTGCTTCATATTCCACCACAGAAAGATTCCTTTGCTTCAGGCTCCTGAAGTTCTTGTCTAGCTTGTTCCTCTTGTGCTTAGGGAAGAACCTCTCATAGAACACGTCCTGGAACTCTTCCCAAGAGATCATCAATAGGTCTTGGTTGGGAAACTTGGTGTGACATGTAGCCCTCTACCACTGGTCGACATCACCCTTCAGCTGGAAGGTAGCTAGTTGGACCCACTTTTCTACTTAGGATCTTCTCTACCTCCAAAAGCTAATACTCACATTCCTTTGGCTTGCCACGACCATTTAGGGTTGGCACGTTCAGTCGGCGAAACTATGTGATCCACGGATCACCTTTGGCCTCTTCCTTGTGGCTGCCACTGAGGGACTGAGCAAACCCTTACATCATCTTGCTTATCTCGTGTCTCATGTCTCTTCAGGTACCTTCACCCTGCTCTATGCTAGACCCTGATGCTGAGGTCCTGCTTCGTCCTCAGCCTCTTGGCATTTCGCTGCCAACACAAAACACAAAAGTCAGGTGCAATTCTCTCTCTTCTGCGGTCCTATGGAGCCACTAACTTGGACACTATTAAACTAGTGTACTCAGTGCAACTTAGAGTTCTGATACCACTCTATAACACCCCTAAATTGGGCACTACAGGATCTATGCTACTAAACTAGGATTAAATGCACTAATAAAGAAAACAAGCTGTAATCTACCCAAAACCTCTGTGTGTAGCTAGTGGCTTCTATCTACAAACACTGGATTGGACTGCACTCTAACTGAGCACTTGAAAACAAACATTACAAAAACACACGTCAGTGACTTTTAAGTTACTCAGTACATGCCCACCCAAAACACGACGGAAAACCTCTAATAACTAAATGATAGGTTCTCACAACTAAAACAAAACTCTTTTAAATCTCTTTCTAGAAATTCTAGACAAACTCATTTTTTCTAGGGAAATTCTTCTGAAAAAGCTTCTTAAAAAACTTCATATTTTTCTCAAATTCTTTCGATTCTATTTTAAAATCTCATGCTTTTGATGCTTTTCTAAAAACCACTCTAGACTAGACTTCAGCCTAAACTCGAATATGAAATCTAGCTAAAACACACTTTTGGCTGGAACTAATCCTAAAACACAATTCTCATCTCAACTAGAATCTGGCTAAAACTCAGAAGCCAAAACTCAACTTGATTCTAGCTTAAAACTGTACTAAAATCTCAAATCTGCAAATCTTTTCTTTTCTGGTGCCTCCTTGATCAGAGGTGGCCTGACCATAAACAGTTGGAGAGGCACCAACCTTAACCTCCTGCACTGTTATGGTGAAAGTCCCTGTGTAGGCATACCATCGTCCTGACCAACGGCCTTACTATTCTTTTCTCTTTTCTTTTCCTCATTTGCACGAATATGCGTTCTCCCAATGCCCCTCTTGGCGTTTGAGCTCTTAGGCCCTCCAGCCCGGCCCATTTAACAACGGTTCTTTGAGCACCCAGTTTCTTTCACCCGGGGCCAACTCTAAATCTCTGAAATCTCTTTTCTGAAAACATGCATTTCTCTTCTTTTTTTTAGAAACTCTTTTCTAAATCTTTCAATTACAGGAATCTCTTCTGTAAAAACTATTCTTTTTTTGAAAATAACTCTTCTATAAATCTCATTTAAATCTCAAGATCTTATTAAACGACATGGCAAAATGCACAAATCAGGCATTTATGGGTTTCTTGCAAAAATCTCAAAAACTAGCTCTAAGGTCTAATTCGGTAGACCGAACCAAAACAACAGATCGAATCTAGTGTAGAGACCCAGAATGGTTGACCGAATTTCGAAATGGTCGTCCGAAATTCCTTGACTTGGTAGACCAAAACATTTCAGTCGACCGAAACAGGGGCTTGGGGCAAAACTGGTAGAATTCGACATACTGAACCCAATTTGGCATACTGAAATCCCCATTTTCTGAAAAAGAGTCCTAGGCCTAAGCCACTCGTTCACTAGAATTAGGACCTCCGACGGACTCCTTTTCGGTGATCCACAAATCCTACATTAAACCACACTACTAGCATGCCAAGTCTACTTTTATTTGGGACAAATTTCATCAAAACCATGGAACATAGCTCAAGATACAAAATCAAAAGCTAAAGAAACTCATCTCAAGTTATTGTAGCACATTCTCGTAAAAATCCACTAAAACTCTCAATAAATCATGGAAAATTCTCAAATCTTCGTACAACCATGATTCCATGCCAACCAACACATATTCATGCTTCTTAACTAAATTTGTAATACTTATTGAAGATTTGAAACTCAAATGGGAAGAGAGGCAAGGAACAAGGGACACATACTCTTAATGTGATTTACGGTAATCTCTTCTTCTCTGACGGTCTTCCTCTCTTCCCTCAGCATCCTTCGACGATACTCCTCTCTTCCATCGGTGGAAAACACTCTCTCTTCTTCTTCATCCTCTAGTTCTCTCCCTTTCTTCTTTCTTTCTCTGGTTTTTCTCTTCCCCTCTCTCTTTATGTCTCCCCCTAATGCCTCCATTTCCTTCCCATTTAAGTCGCCACCCTCCTTGTCATTGCTTGCCATCGATAGGGATCGAGAATCCTGGTGAATCAGTGAGGGAGGCATGGCGTAAAGCTACGAGCAACAGTAGCCGGCGGTGGGCATTGTATAAGGTTGACTCTAGCCTCGCTCTGGTCCCACACATGCATACGCGTGGTACACACATCTGTCCAAATATCACACAATAGGGGAATTACTAGAGATAAAACCACTTAACAGAGAGAGTCCCACACAAAACTATAATACATAGCTAATTATCCAGAGTACAAAAGTTAATTACATTCATCCTGGATAATCTGGGCATAGATATTACATCCTCCCCCCTAAAAGGAATTTTGTCTTAAAATTCTCTCTCAGTCAAATAGGTAGGGGTACTGTGCCACAATGTCTGTCTCACACTTCCAAGTTGCCTATTCTGCTCCATGGTGTCGCCATTGCACTAACACCAAGGGAATAATCTTGTTTCTGAGGACTTGTTCTTTCCGATCTAATATTTGTCAGCATCCTCTGCCACTGACAAGTCCTGTTGAAGCTCTTCGAGCTGCATTACAATAACCTGGGACACGTCTGCTAAACACTTCCTCAACATCGACACGTGGGAAACGTTATGCACACCAGACAACTCTAAAGGTAGGTCCAACTTATACGCCACTTCACCAACTCTTTTAATATTTTGGTATGGTTCAATGTAACGGGGGCTTAGCTTGCCTCTTCTCTCGAACCTTGCAATCTCTTTGGTTGGTGACACTTTCAGGAAGACGAAGTCTCTCACCTCGAATTCTAAGAGCCTTCGCCTCTGATTTGCATAGTTTTTTTGTCTACTTTATGCAGCTAGCAAATCTCTTTCTGATCAGTTCCACTTTATCCTCATACTGCAGTAAAAATTATTTTTAGGTCTCTAGCCATATGTAAAAATACATTTTAGTCCTTGAACTTTTGCTTAATTACTGATCAATCCTTGAGTTTTGGGAACATTGTTGTTGGGTCGCTGGATTTTCTTGAAATTACATTTTAGTCCTTAATTTTTAGATTTTATTACCTTTAAGCCCTTATATTTTATGTAAATTGCATATACTCCCTTAGGGACTTATTTTGGATAGTTTTGGATATAATTAATGTTATATTAACTATGACCATGCTGACGGCGGAGGTGAGACCCTTGTGCACCTTTGTCCACGAGAAGAGGACACGAGGATCATTAGGACCACAACGATACAGCAGTGAGTTCGAGGAAAGGGACGCTCGACTTGAAAACACGAGAGAACACATAAAAACAAACGAATGGATAAAGAGAGCCACCACCTTGTCTATTTAACAGAAAGACAAGAAAAACTTAAAAGAATGCGATGCAATGCAAAACAAACAAACAAAACGAACGAAAGGAAATGACTTCAATGCCAATGGATAACACATAGGTCATTGCGGGCAGAGAAATGGGTAAGGACTCCTGTTATACATGGGGAAGGTGTTAAGCACTCCCGTACACCTGACGAATCGGTCTTTGTACACTTTTCCACTTGTGTGTTTGGCAAATGCGAATGTATGCTTGCTTGTGTCTAAGATAGATGCATGCTTCATGCCATGCGAAAAGAAACGAAATGTGAGAGGTAAGAACCATGCAACCTTATGCTCAGCCACGTTGTACGAGTTCTAGACCAATGGTCCACAAGAGCTCGACATAGTAAACATCCTTGCCTTAAAAATGAATGCGAGAAATCAAAAGAAACACGACGGAAAACAATGCATGCAATGTCCAGGACATTATGTTAGCACAATTGATATTGACTGTACACCCTTGGGCGATATGCAATATGCATTGCATGGAATTTGGTTCGGGACATGATGTAGGTGATTATGCCGATTACTGTATGCCCTAGGGCGATATGCGAGAAGCCATGCATGAATGACATTAATGAATGCCCGAGTGGGCACGATGTTCAACGCTATGCGGATGCAGATAAAATAGGGAAAACATCGATCAAAATTCATTAAATCGAATTAAAAGTGAGCATTTGTGAACAAATGACAAGGTCAACTCAAACAGATAATATGCAATGCCAAAAGGAGGTCCATACAAGGTGTAAACATGCTCAGAATACACACCATCTTGCAAACAAGTTAAATAGACTGAATCTCCAGATATCGCCTTCTATTGCAGTGTCAGGCCTCATCGCCACTATATTGGGCGACAAGGAGAGTCACCGCTCAGTCTGGCGGCATGTGCCTTAGACTAGTCCAGCGGCCCAAGTTTGTCTTGGACAGATTAGACGTCAAACAAACCTAACTAAGCAATTAAGTTTCAAAGAAAACGTCGATTTTAATGAGTTCAGATATTTATTTAATGACTTGATTAACCTACGTTCGCTAAATCACGTAGGATCTTATAGTAGGAGTGAAGCTGATTTCAGGGATTCTAGGGATCACTCAGTAGGATTTGGGCCCTTTGGTACTGCTCTTTGACCTTCAATAGGGTCCACCAAGAGGGCCTAGATTGCGGGTTTGTCTCTCTAAAGAGGGGCTCGCAATCCAAGATTTTGTCCTTATGGGTCGGTCCTAGCAAACTACAAAGAGATAAATAAACACAAAACAATAAGATATCAAGCATCTACTAGAGTTTGTTATAAATTTAGGGAGAAAGGTGATGTCTGAAACAAGCTGCTAGGACATCTTAAGTTCTTTGACTTGATAATCACAACCGGAACAGAGTATGGGTAGGCAACTTGCATCGGCCTTAGTTTGCTCTACTCAATTGGTCAAACCAGAAAGAGAATCCTAAAGAACTATAACCTTGCTGTCAAGTAAATAGTTTCTACCCTATCAGTAACAACCCTAGAAGCCAGTAAAAAAGTCAAAATGACAGTGGACAGGAATATTATCATTTTTATTTATTCAAATCACTAATGTAGGCAATAAAAACCAAAATAGACATTAAATCAAGGCCTGCAGGAAAAAAGTGCTGAGGGCCATCCATCGCCTTCCTGATAAGAGCTTGATCTCGTTGCCTATAGGTCTAGCGATGAGATCAGTTGCCTCTTGTTATGGCGACTAGAGGTCATCTTCATCCTCTCACACGTAGGGGCTATCTAAGGTTACAAACATGTCTCTCTTATCTCTCTCTCTCTCTCTCTCTTTCTCTCTCTCCTATGTGCACGGGTCTAGGGTTTTGGTGGAGGTTTGGTTTCTCTCTCTCCCTCTCTCTTTCTCTCTCTTGTTGGAAAGTTGGGCTAGGGTTTTGACATGGAGTGCCTACTGTTGGGTTGTGGAGGAGGAAGGTGGAATGAGGGCTGGAGGGGAGGCTGCGTTGGTTTGCCGGGTTTGTGGTGGACATGGGCTTGTGAGGTGGGATGGAGGAGGAGGATAACTGGGTTGTTAGTGTCTGGGTTTGCACGAGCTACCTTTCTCTCTACGTGCTTTGCATAGGTTCGGTGACGCAGTGGTTTGGTGTTGGGTTCACCAAGGGAGGAGGAAGTGGAGATTGGGAAGTGGGCTGTGGGGTTCTTCCTACATGGTCCAAGTGGTATTGGTAGTCAAAACCTCACCTCAAGCAAAGTGAGGGTCAAAAAAAAAATCTTGAGCTAGGCTCAGGGGAGAGCATGGGCGGCATCATTCATATCAGTCAGCAGCAGGACAACTGCCACTCAATATCACCCCTTGTACATAGTAGGGAGAATCCAAAAGTAATTGAAAAAATAGAAAATCCAAAAAACATAATGTCTTGGACATTGCCACATACTTGTCATGGACATTACCGCATAGGTTCGGTGACGGCGATGCCACGCTGGAACCCCAGTTCTATGATAATGATCCAGAAGGCCTGAATTTACATGTGGAAGAGGAAACTGAAGCAATCAACATTGGCACAACTGAGGATGTCAAGGAGGTACGCATTAGCGCCTAACTTTCACCACAAACCAGAGCAGAATTCGTAGCATTTATAAAAGAGTACGTTGACATCTTCGCTTGGAGTTACGTCGATATGGTGGGCCTAGATGTCGAGGTAGTGGTGCACATGCTACCATTGAAGCCTGATTTCAAGCCGGTCAAGTAAAAACTCAGAAGATGGCAACCTCAATGTCTCTTAAAACTTAAACAGGAAATCATGAAGCAGCATACAGTGAGCTTCCTCAAGGTTGTCCAGTACCTAGAATGGCTGGCCAACATTGTCCTGGTACCAAAGAAAGATGGAAAGGTCCGCATGTGCATAGACTACCGAAACCTCAATAAGGCGAGCCCCAAGGACGACTTTGCACTACCTCAGATCAATGTCTTGGTTGACAACAAAGAAGGGTATAAAATGTTATCATTCATAGACAGATTCTCAAGATACAATCAAATCAGAATGGTAGAAGAGGATATGGAGAAAACCTCTTTCATCACTCCTTAAGGAGTCTTCTACTACAAGGTATTGTCGTTTGGACTCAAGAACGTAGGCACAACTTATCAGAGAGCCATGACAGCACTATTCCATGACCTCATGCACCAAGAAATTGAGGTGTAAATGGATGACATGATCGCCAAGTCCAAAGAGCCTGAGGATCATTACTCCTACCTGAGAAAGTTGTTCGACCATCTAAGGAAGTATAAGCTCCATCTCAACCCTAACAAATGTGCATTTGGGGTATCATTTGGAAAGCTCCTTGGTTACATCATCAGTCAGAGAGGAATCGAGCTGGATCCACACAAAGCTAAAGCCATTGTCAACATGCCACCCCTTATTACTAAAAAGAAGGTCCAAGGATTATTAGGGCAACTATAGTATATCAGTATCTTCATAGCACAGCTCACCCCAATCTATGAGCCGATCTTCATGCTCCTAAGGAAAAATACACAGGCCCAGTGGAACGACGAATGCAAGTCGGTTTTGACAAGATCAAGCAACTTTTAATGAAGCCTCTAGTCTTAGTTCCCCCAATGCCTGGATGGCCTTTGCTTTTATATCTCTCAACTACACAGCACTCCATGGGTGTAGTTCTGGGGCAACATGATGAGTCAGGGCATAGGGAAAGGGCAATCTACCATCTGAGTAAGAAATTCAACAACTGTGAGGTCAAATACAGCACCATAGAGAAGGTCTGGTTATCCCTAGTGTGGACCATTCAGCGACTTAGGCACTATATGATGGCTTACCCGGTACTACTATTGTGTCAGCATGATCCTATGAAATATTTGTTCTAGAAGCTAGCACTAGTAGGCAGATGTGTCAAGTGGCAAGTCTTGTCATCCCAATATGACATCACCTTCATCACACAGAAATCAGTAATTAAAAGGGCAAGCCTTGGTAGATCATCTAGCTGACTTACCATAGCCTGAATACTAGCCATTGTAGACATAGTTCCTTGATGAAGACATCCTATTCGCCATGGAGGATGAAGAGCCTGATAGTCCTGAAAATGAGTCACAGTGGCACTTATACTTTTATGGAGCTGTCAACAAGAAGGGCAGAGGGATAGGGGTGGTGCTGTCAACACCGCAATGACAACTCACTCCGTTCACCTAGAAGTTGACCTTTGAATGCACTAACAACGAGGCAGAGTATGAAGCATGCATCCTGGGGTTACAACTAGCACTTGAGCATGGCGCACAAGTGTTGCAAGTACATGGCGATGCAATGTTGGTCATCTCCTAAATCAACGGCGACTAGAGGACCAAGGAACCAAAGCTTGTGCCATACCATGAATTCCTTCTAAAGCTTATCAAAGAATTCAAGGACGTTTGGTTCTCTTTCATGAATAGGGAGAGGAACGCCTATGCAGATGCACTAGCCACCCTAGCTCTTGATCCTAGAGGATGACAAAGTCGAAATATCAGTCACCCACATCGAATAGCCAATCCATTGCATGAACATAGAGGAAACATATGCAATAGAGAGGTCTCCATGGTATCATGATATCAAGGTCTATCTGGAATCGGGCAACCTCCCACTTGACGCCTTTGCTACAGATAAGAAAACTACGGCACGGTTGGTGTTGAAATACGTTCTAGGAGCTAGACACCTATACAAAAGGTCTTACAACCAAATGCTCTTGCGATGTGAAGATAAGAAGGAGGCCGACACCCTGATGCTTCAGATTCACGCAGGAACTTGCGGTTTGCACATGAACGGGGAGCTTTTAGCCAAGAAGATCTTGCTATAAGACTACTTATGGTCGACCATGGAAGCAGATTGTTGTCAATTTGTGCACAAATGCCATAGCTACCAAATCCATGGGAACTTCATCCACGCTCCTCCACAGCAGCTGTATAGCATGTCCTCACCATGGCCCTTCTCCACTTGGGGAATAGACGTCATCGGGGCCATACACCCACCGGCCTCCAATGATCATCGTTTCATACTAGTAGCGATTGACTACTTCACAAAGTGGGTAGAAGCAACCTCTTACAAGACTGTCACTGCTGCAGCAACAGAAAAGTTCATTAGAAACAACATCATAGCACGGTACGGGGTTCCATACGCCATCATCTCAGACAACGGAAAACACTTCATTACCAAAAGGATCGAGGATTATCTACAGAGCTTCAAGATCAAGCATTATAGGCCTTTCCCTTACTGGCCACATATGAATGGTACAGTCGAGTCTGTAAATAAAAATCTCACCAAGATCCTGAAAAGGATGGCAATAACTCACAAAGATTAGCATGAGAAGCTCCCCTACACATTATGGGCATATAGAACGTCAGTCTGAACTTCTACAGGAGCAACACCATACTCACTAGTATATGGCATGGAGGTAGTTCTCCCCATTGAGGTAGAGATCCCATTGCTAAGAATTCTCAAAGAAGTTGAGCTCGAGGAAGGAGAATGGGCAAAGGGACGCTATGTCCAGCTGAACCTCATAGATGAGCACAGACTGCAAGTCATGTACTACACTCAATGCTATCAGTGGAGAATGACGAGGTCCTACCAAAAGAAGGTCCGGCCTAAAAGCTTTTCACTAGGCAATTTAGTACTGCCAGCAATCCATCTCCTTGATGCCTGTGGAAAGTTTAGGCCCAACTGTCGCGGCCCATATGTCATCAAGAGAATCTTCTCCAGGAGTGCAACAATCCTGGAGGACATGGACCACACAGAGCAATCGGATCCAGTCAATGCATGCTACCTGAAGAAGTACTACCAATGACTGAGAGCCGTATCCTTTCCTTGCAAAGTTGTCATCCACCACCATTGCACGCATCGCCATGCATTATGCATACCTACACTCTCGTCTCAACATTCATGCATTCTACATTACATTTGCATCCATGTTTTGTTTTCGCATTTGGCCTCTACATTACAGTAAGTAAACGCATGCATAAGCATAAGCATCTCTAGCATCAAGATAATCATAGCCTGGTGATGAAAACCATGTAAAGCTAGCTTGCCTAGGAAGGGGTATTTTCCTCAGTTGACACTACTTGAGTTTCCTAGACAAGTGAGGGAGCCACCATCCATCGGGAAAAATGCAAAGTACCCAAACTCCCAAAAGGACCTACACCTCCAAAGGGAGATAAAATGTTAGGGTGAGAGCGAGAGGGTGAGAAAAAAATATTTATATGCATAAGGACATCAAAAGAAATTGGAAGATAGAAGACGTAGAAAGAAGCTAGCCCTGTCACATACCTTGGGGAGGAGTTGTACTACATACCTAGAGAGCCCACAAAGCTAAATGGGACCAGCCACCCCTTCTTCTCAAAATCGAGTAGCCTCAGCCACCATCTAGATACCCATTACTCTCAAGCAAAGGAGAGAGCAAGCCTACAAGCCTGTGAGGAAGTAAAAGAAAAGACTATTATGAAAAGAGTAGGTGTAAGATCCAAGGAGGTTTCGGTATAGAGCATTGTTTCCTTACACCACCAATTAACCACAACCTTGCCTATTCTAGAGTGCCACTGACAAATTAGGACATTCAGGTAGGGTCTTGTGAGTCGAGAACAAACCCCACCTTCACGACAAACATTGAAAGCTTTCCTGGCACTGAGGGAAAGTAAGAAATAAGGAAAAAGCATCAGCATGCATACACAGGCTTAGTCAGTCATCTTTTTCACGTTTAACTTTGCAAGGATTGACACAACCTTCAACTAGGGGCATGTTAGCTGCCTTATGGTTGGAGTCTCCCACGTTCGACTAGGGGCATATCAACTACTCTTGTTCGGATGTCATTGAGATAGTACTTCGACTAGGAGCCTATTAGCCACTCTCCAGGTCAAGCTCACTTAGCTCATCACCTTGAACCAGGGGCATGTCAACTGCCCTCTGGTCCAACTCGCATCAGTCCACAACAAATCACATGTCAGCATTCCTTTGGCCAAAGCATAACACGTCGCAATACTTTCAAGTGGCAAATGCATCACGATCAAGGCTCTATGCTCAACAGTCGCCCACCGAGGGCATGTCAGCTACCCTCTGGCCTAGACCAACACAACGGTCAATCATTGTAACAGAATACCACATGTAGGGCATCAACCTCAGTTGCATTTAGCAAGCACTCAGAATCCAACATCACAGTCTTTGTGTAGTAGTATCCAGTGCTCCCACAAGTATTATATCACACCTCACAGTTGCAACGATCCAGGGTGCACTCAAAGACGAGGTCCAACCTTAGCAAGCTCTGCCTGGCCAGATGAACCAATTTGGTCCCCCACACTCGTTTTCCTCCTTTCTCCTGCGGTAGCTCCTCTCGATAACAATAACATCTCTTCTTACCTTGGTATCTCTGGACCTGCCTTCATCCTTGTTCTGGTATCACCTTTTTATAGGGGCATGTCAGCTACTCTATGGTGTCATCTCTCTCCATTCCAAGTGTAACTTCTAAATCCACCAATCCCTCTGTTAGTTTCTGGCTCCCTACTTTGGACAGGTGAAATCCAATTTGTTTCATGCTCCTCCCCATCATTGAAGCTGGTAACTTAAACTATCACTGAGGTTGATAACTTAAACTGTCATTGAGGCTGATAACCTAAACTATCACTGAGGCTGATATCCTAAACTATCATTGAGGTTGATAACCTAAACTGTCACTAAGGTTGATAACCTAAACTATAACTTAGGCTGATAACCTAAACTATCATTGAGGCTGATAATCTAAACTATCACTGAGGCTAATAACCTAAACTATCATTGAGGTTGATAACCTAAACTATGACTGAGGCTGATTCCCTAAACTATCATTGAGGCTGATATCCTAAACTATCACTGAGGTTGATATCTTAAACTATCATGGGGCTGATAACCTAAACTATTGCTTAGGCTAATAACCTAAACTATCGCTTAGGATGAAAACCAAAACTATCTCTTAGGATGATAACCTAAACTAGCACTAAGGCTGATAACCTAAACTATCACTAAGGTTGATAACCTAAACTATCATCGGGGCTGATAACCTAAACTATTGTTGAGGTCGATAACTTAAACTATCATTGAGGTTGATAATCTAAACTATCACTCAGGCTGATAACCTAAACTATCACTCAGGCTGATAACCTAAACTATCCGGTCAGTAAGTTCGTCAGCTTATCACCCTATCCCTTGGGTTGATAACCCAAACTATCTGGTAGTTAGGTTCGTCAACTTATCATGCCCTTTTGTGGGTTGACGACCCATGTTGTCTGGTCGATGAATCCGTCATCTCATCACACTCCATCCCTCTACTGGCAAGCCCGACAACCTTGCCTAATGTCCCTATCTATCATCAGGTTGATATCCCAAACTGTCTGATTGACATCCGTCATCAGTCTACCCTCGGTTGATAAGTTTGATATCTTGCCACGCCTCCACTGTCCTTACGGACTGATACCCCAAACTATCTAGCTGATAGACTGTCAACCTATCGTGCCCTATCGTGCGGCAAGCTCGATCATCTCATCTAGGCGTCTCTCGGTGCAAGTCGAATAACTCATCATGTTCCCCTCCATGGGATGATGGGTTACTAACTCGTCACCTATTTCATGCACCATTGCATCATGCATCCCCCATCTCCTTGCATCAAAGTCAACCTTGCATTAGCATCACGTAGGGGCCTCGAGTCAAGATTTTTGGTGCATCTGTCGGATAAGTGGCTCATGGCCCCACAACAGATATCACCCTTCGGTAGACTCAGATGGGGTGTCTTGTCAATCCTGAGCATCGGTCTTAGTTCCCTTGACCTTGCACAGGAAGGGGCATTTGTAGACACCCTGATTTTACTGTCATTTGGCAGCAGACCTCCCGGATCATGCTTTGGCTGTGGTAGATCCAACCTGACCCTTTAAACCCAACTAGTAGGTTTAACTCAACTGGTCTAGTGGGTGCTCTCTTTGGTTTTGTCAAGACCATGATGGAGGGTTGGTCTTGCTGCTGGCTGGGGATGGCTGACTCTATTTCCACCACAACTGTTTTGCCCTTCTTGCCTTGGTCATGCTAAGCAGTATCCTCTGCTAAGGCGGCTAGCTGTTCCTGGAACAAGACCTCAAGGTCACTGACCAAGCTGTCTATCTATGCCTCCACAATGTTTGCTTTTTCGTTATCTGAGGGCAGATCTACATAGTATGGACAAAAAAGCTGTGGCTCATACCCTGTTGTTGACTCTGGGAAAGACCTTGACATGGTGGCTGACCGATGAGCTGACAAGCTGGGTGAGACTGTCCCTGAAGCTGAGGCTAACGGCATCTCAGTAGCTGACTCTACTGCAAGAACTGCTGAATGTGGCATTTCTTACTCTGACTGTGCTAGCATGAGGTATTTGTGGGTTTCTCCCACTAAGCACTATGCAACATCTTCCACAAACTGTTCCTCTTCCAAGTAGTAGTCTTCGATGTAGACCCATTCTTGTGATTGTTGGGGTTTGTCTTGACATGCCAATGTCACTACAGCTTGACTCTAGTTTCGATCTAAGTGACCTTCGTTGACAAAGTTAGTCAAACCCCAAGGGATGACGAGTTGCAGGCGTTTCCACAAGCGTGGTTTCGAGGGGTGTCCTTCGTAGTCGAGTCCTTCTGTCATGCCCCAAATTTTCCACAAGGAAAATGCATGAGTGACCAAAGTCACCCAGTACGCACCCCACGAAAACCATAGAAAACAAAAATAATCAATTTTCCTTTTAAATTCCTTTCGCAACCTCTTTTCTCAAAACCTCAGAAACCAGGCCCACACTAGCCAAAACCACAAACTAGGGCTCCACTGGCCCAAAACCACAAGCAATGGCCCTCAATGGCCAAAACCACACATAGTGAGTCGTGAAGCCCGATGCTAGGCAACCAAACTCTGGCTACACGCAGTCCACCGAGGAGCGACCCTAGAAATCTACACTGCCACGGTGAAGCCACCCTATGCAGGAGCGATCACCGTCCCACGATTCCCCTCTCTCAGGAGAACCCTCAGAAGCCAACCCCTCCATGGGAAGGCTGTCCTGTCTCTCAAGAGGCTACCAACTACGGGGCATGTGTCCCACCCGCACTGGCCACCACAAGGTACGCCTCCTCAAAGCGTCCTTCACACACGGTGCTCAGGAGGGAGTGTCATACCTCCACACCCGACAACACCCGAGCCTCAGTGCTCACAGCGACAGCAGGAGTATCATACCTCCCCATCATGCCACAAGACACCTCAACCCGTGGACCGCAACCCTAGCCTAGAGACGACAATCAAGGAGTCTCATACCTCTAGGACTCGATGCCCCTCAGCCTCAGGTATCTCGGCCCCACGACCTCAACAGGGAACATCGTGCCCGATCACCCAAGAATGTCGTCACATTCCCTGGTCCCGACGACACGATCCCACGCTGCCTCGGCCCATAGATAGAAAATCAGGAAATCATTTTCCAAACCAAGCCAAACATTCCTTTGAAAACCATTTTCCAAACCATTTCCATATCCTTTAAAAACTCTTCCAAAACATCAACAAAACGGCGCATCAGGTGTCCCAAGGGACCACCACTGATGGCCCACATCCCCTCTCATAGGGACAAAACACAGCATCCAGAAAGACATCAAAAACACATTGCAAAACTCACTTGGGCCCAGAATCGGCATGCCGAATTGGGGTCAACGATCAACACTCAAGTCAAATTCGGTATACCGTCCAAAAACGGAAAATCAAATTCCGACCAGAGGACCTAAACTGACAGAAAAACGGTATGCCGAACAGAATTGGTATGCCGAAATCTCCTGATTCGGTATGCCGTTTCCATTCGGTA
>JAMKQA010047073.1:0-38687 GCA_024699735.1 Posidonia australis | reverse complement strand
CCCACACCCCCCCCCCCCCCCCCCCCCCCAATCGCTAGAGTAATGAGGTGCTAGGGTGATGGTATGGGCAAAAGTGTAGTGGGATGAATCTGGAATGCTAAGTTGGTCTACATTAGAACCTCAAGGGTCAAAAGAGGAAGAGTGACAACAAGAGGATAGGAAAGGGCTATGTGCTCCAGCTTCTAGGCCAAGGCAATCAGATGCCGGGCCTACATGGCAGAAGACGCGTTAAAGGACATATCAAAAAGCAAAGGTAGAATAGGGATAGACCCTATAACAGGAACAGTCGTGACTAACTAAACTCTTGAAACAAGAGAGCCCACGGATAGGGAAGCAGATGGCAGTACCTATAGAGACTACATGGTGATCACTAGGATGGACTCGGTGACTAGCTCCAGATCAACGAATGTCTGCCAACGTTGTAAAGTGGGCACAGAGTCCCTATGCACCCTGAAACAGAACGCATGGATGGAAGGAGAAGCAATTGAAGTCGAAGTGGAGGTAGGAGGGGCCAAATCCAGAATATCCTCTAGAACAACAATAGGAGTCTCGCTGGTCTATTGGGCCATGGTTGATCACGAGTGGGTAAGGATAAGGCTTCGGTGGGAAGTAGGCGCACAAGCTCTAAGAAAAGCTATTATCAGAAGTGACAAATAGCATAGGAGCAAGAAGGAGGAAGACCATAGGATAACGCCCATGAGAGAGGCACTCGAGCTCCCAACAGAACACCTCGCACCAAGCTACCTATGGAATCAGGCAAGAGCAAACAAGTGTCAAACCTAGACAAAGACAGAATGCAAGTAATTAGGGTGGTATGAATGGCAAACATGCATATGAATGTCCTAGAATGCGCTCTCATACCACGAATACCCAAGTGAATGACCCACCTAGGATGCTCTCATGGATTTGGGATTTGACTCTAGTCAGAAAGTAAGGTCCCTGCTCTAAATCCTAGTTGATAGCATAGGCAGTGAATGGGTGGTGCATTGGGAGCCTCGACTCATGCGGTAGCAGTAAGCTGTACCTTCTACAAACACCGACACAACTCCTAAATAATGGAGGACAAAATCGCAATATGTCCTACACCAAAGCCATAGAATGGGGAATTAGAACTATCCTTCATAGACTATGGATGGACATAGGAGAGGAGAAGATGCATGCCACTAGAAAGCTCATTCATGCACTATGCCTTTGTGTGTTTTACTTGTGAGTTTTATTAAGCCAGAGGGAGAAGTGTGGATTTGTCTGTAGTTATCCCTTATTACTTGCTTTTTGTGTGTTTAAGTCTTTTAGGTTAAGCCAAGAGGGAGAGGCAAACATGTCTCTATTCTCCTAGGTGTGGCAAAGTGCAAAAAGGGAAGAAAACACCAAAGTATGGCAAGGAGGCAAGTATGATCATGGTATGTGCAAGTGTTGTGTTAACATGATGGTGAAAAAAGGAAAACATCCATCTCATCAAAATGTAGGCAGCATGGCATGTGCGAGTGCAGCGGCATGGTAATTGTGTAAATGAAAACACTTAATGAGCGAAAAGGCATGTATAAGCATGCATGTAATGATAGGCAAATGCAAATGAAGCGACAAACAAGCAACATGCAAAGCAAGGCAAACAAGGACAAAAGCTGAGCAAGCAAGAAGCAAAACAAAAGCTGGAGCCTTGTATCTCCAATGGAGTCACCAGTTCCTATGACCATGTCTGAACTGAAGCTTCCCTGTGCAACCAAGGGCGCACAAAGAAACCAATAAGCTCACGATGAAGATGGTGAATCCATGGAAGGAAACTCCACTTGAAAATAGCAAAGAAAAAACGATAAGGAAAACGAAACACCACCTAATCTTTTAATGGAAAGACGTGGAAAGTTGGATGCATAGAAATACAAGAAAAAGGATGCAAATGAATGCAGATGAATGTGTGCATGCTTTATGCCTAAGGATACGACACAAATAGTCATTGCGGGCCAGAGAAATGGTAAGGACTCCTGTTACACATGCAAAAGGTGTTAGGCACCCCTATATGCCTAACGAGTCAATCTTTCTAGGCTAATTGCTCGTTGTGTCACCAAATGATCATGCATGCTTGTTATGTTTAAATGGATGAATGCCACATGCCATGCTGATGTAGAGCTGAATGGACAGAGAACCATGCAATCTATTGCTCAGTTGCGCTATGAAAATTCTAGACCAACAATCAAAAGAAATCAACATAGTAAACATCATCGCCTTATGGATGAATGTGGAATGACAAAACATGCGTAAAGCCATGCATTGCAAGCGAAAAAGTTGATGCTGATACAGAAGATAATCATGCAAAACCATGTAAGAAAATCAAAACATAATGGTGCAAGGTGCTCAAATAATCATGTTGTTTTGACTTAGATGGCTGTGCCTCCTATTCGTGTTGGCTAGATTCGCTAGCAACATCCGTCATCTATTTACGCCATCGGGATTCACCACCAAAGTTGCAGAACATACTACAAGCTTCTCGTTGCACCAGAAGGAAATGCAATGATGCAATGCACAATTAAATTGCATGGGAAGCTAAAGGGGGTGCAAATGATCATGTCTTGATGATCAAATGCAAATGTAGATGAGTGAAGTGCTTCGCCCACCTACCTCGTCGGAAACTGAGTTTCGCAGATGATTTGCCCTTAGAACTTCATCTAGAGGCTCCAGCGATGGGCTTTAGTGCTTCTAAAGGGAAAGGGGATCAAGGGGAAGAGTTGCATAAATGCAGATGAACATGATTGTATGCTGCAATGGCCTTCCACTGTCCTCACCTCACCTCATCGGCGTCAACGAGCTCGGCCAACCATCCAGGTGGCAAGGAGCTTCAAGCAAGCATCTAGGAAGGTTAAGGGAAGGAAGAGGAAGATAAGGAGGTGCCCAGATGGATGTGAGGGTGCTCACTGGCCATCAACCGTTTCTGAGCCCATCGAACCCAATGTCGATGATGCATGAGTGCGGCATGGATGAATGGATACAGGCTCAAACATAGGTAATCATACACAATGCATGTCGAAAATGCAGTGTAAAGGAAGAAAGAAAATGTAAATAGCTCATAGGTTAGAGGCTTAGCGACACACTAGAGGCCAAGGTGGAGGGTTGCTGGAGGCTACATAGGGCTTGGAAGACTGTGTGGAGATGTTTGTTTGGCTGAGCACAGATTGGAAGGCTCTTCATTGTTCGGTTGCCTTGGTGGATGCTCGAACGGGATGTGGCCGACTATTGTGGTGGCTGATCAGCCTAGGATGAGACTGGGCTTGACTCAGGGGTTGGAGATGATGAGGCTAGCTTGAGGATGACTAGCGGATGTAGAGAAGGCTTATGCAATGGCTCAAGGGCTGTGTAGTAGTGCGGGGGTTGCTAGCCAGAGACGATTGGTTTTAGTGGCCGCAATTGGCTGGGAGGTAGCCAAAATTGGCTAGGAGGTGGCTGCTTTAGGGTTTTTCAGGTGGATTCTCTAGTAGAGTTTTCTAGCAACCCCTCCATGATGAAGAGGTGGAGTTTAAATAGGAGGAGGAGGCTCACAGGGGTTGTTGATGAATAACGGTTTAAAAAGGATGGTTGAGATGAAATCAATGGGATTTGATGGTCATTTAGGTGTTGGGATAGGGATATGATGGTCCAAGAATCTCATGGAACACCCTCAGATCCATGCCAACCAATGAGGAGATGGGAATTGGTGATCTAAGATGGTGAGATGACTAGCCAGCCCTTCTATCAATTTACACTAAAATAGGGCATTCCGCTAGGTTTTCACGTCGCCTATATTCGCCAATGCAATTCGCTAGCTGGGATCGCCATATGTATTTGCCAGGTAGATTTGTCGAACCCTTGGCCGACTTTGCTGGCTAAAATCTAAGCTTGCTCCTTGAGTGCTAAGCCATCAAATGGGCTTTGGCTTGTTATAAAGTGGTTGGTTAATGGTGTTGGGCTGGATTCTGGGTTTTAGGGTTGGTTCCTGGATTATCATGTTTAATGCTAAAGTCAGCCAGTTCAATACCAAGATCAGCCAATGCAATACCAAGGGCAGTTGATTCAAATTTAAGGTCAATTATTCCATGGTCAGCCAACATAGTATCAGCAATAATACCAATAGGGGCAATGGTAAGTTTAACAACCATAGTAGTACCAACAACAACAACCATAATAGCATTGGTATTAGTAGCCTCCAAGTTACTCGATACATGCTCGATAGGGACAACCAAACAATCAGTATAAGGGACAACAATAATGGTAGGGGAATTACAACAACATCCCTCCATCACAAAACTATAGAGGACCCAATAAGCAGAACTACCCACCACTTCTTGAAGTGCTTCATGATGTATTCAGGATGTTGGTTAAGAGTGGACATCTGCAACTTCCGATGTCCAAGCCAAATGCCCTTAACATTGACATGTCCAAATACTGTCCATATCACTAAAAGAATGAACATACTCTAGAAAAATATTTCACAGTTAAGGATAAGATATGTGATCTAAATGATAGAGGTGAAATCATGTGGCCTACTCTTAAAGAAAGAATGACGGCAACTCAAGGGGAACGATACAAAATGGAAATCCATCAAAATCCCATGCCTATTGATCATCTCAAGATGAAGATGAAGTCACAACTGATGTCACCCTTTTTAACCACTTCGACTTCCACCCTATAGGCAAGCAACATGGATTTGATGGCTCTGATAATGTAGATCCATTTGTACAAGCAAAAAAAGTCATTGCAAGTTTCGAAGAGCACTACTCCTATTGATCATCTCTATGGATATTAATGACTACGCACTTCAAGGAGTACTTGTCGATATCGGTGCTAGCCGAAGTGTTTGCTTCCTATCCACTCTTAATGTATTGGACATTGAAGAGAGTGAGATAACTAGACACTACTTCACTTGTATGGCTTATGACAAAAGTCAAAGAGAAGCAATTGGAACCGTTAAGATGGATATCACCATAGCTCCCCTCACTAGTACAACCACAATGATAATAATGGAACAAGATTTGGCTGAACCACTAATTTTAGGGAGGTCTTGGCTACCAAAGATTGGCACCATCACATCCCCTATATACCAGCTTCTCATGTTCAAAAATTAGGGAGAACTAATCATCATCAAGGCTGATCACCAGATAGATTTGAGGATAGTTTGGGAGCCCCCTCTACTAGTACCATGTGGTGAAGAATCGCCACCAAAATCACACAATGAAGGGCCACCTAATAGATGGTTCTACTATGACCACTGGTATGAGGAAACACCAAATTTTTAGGGCGTCTAGGATGTAACAAGTAGCGGTTTGGTACAGGAATATACTCAGCAACACTATGCAGCACCTATATAGTCAAGCTCATCAATATTATGCCATAATCAAGTTGGGAGCCAAGTGTAATCTCTACTAAGAAGGCCAACATCGTTGATCATATCTACTCAAGCTAGGGGGAGTACCACCAAGCACAGCAAGCACCCATCACTAGAATAGGGTGAATCTCTAACTAAGTTGCTCTACCTCCACCCAATGCAAAAAGAGTCTCACTTCCTCCTCAACAAGAATTCGACTTTCCTAGAGGAATAGAAGGAGAATATGACATCTTGGAGCAACTGAAGAAGACACAAGTTAAGATATCAATTTATGAGTTGATCAAAGTATTCGAGAAACATTGAGAGATCCTAATGGAAGTGTTAAAGAAAGCTCAAGTTCTGGAGAACATACTAGTAGAGACTCTGGCAATAGTCACGGCAATGGTCTTCATAGAGCATACCTTGTTCTTTACTGATTCAGAGCTAGCTCGTCTTGAATGGAGGACTTTACCCTTAAGTGTCAGTGTAAAAATAAACAATTATAAACTCTCTAGTGTGATGGTACATATAGGGGCAGCCCTAAATGTGTGTTCTTTAGCTACTTTTCAAATAATTGGACTTAAGGATGCCAAACTACACCTAGCATCCTTGACCTATTAGGATATGATAATAACAAGACGATGGTGCAAGGCAAGATCAATGTCAAGGTTGCCATTGGCCCAATAGAGATAAAATGTGACCATGCCAATGATTGCCTCGTGCCAGACGCAAAAGGTCAAATGCATGAATCGATAAGGTCACGGCAAGATGGTGAATCCGAGAAAGGACACTTGACCCAAAAACACCAAAGAGAAAGCAAAACTGCAAGGATAAGGAAAAAATGGAGTCGTCACCTAGTCAATTGAATGGGTAGACGAGGAAAATCGGATGCAAAGGAAGGAATATGCATGCAATAAAAGATAGATAAAGAAAGGGTAAGGACTCCTGTTATACATGGGAAAGGTATTAGGCACTCCCTTAGGCCCAACAAATCAATCTTTCTTGGTTAAATTCACTTGCATGTGTGGCAATGCAAATGCAGGCATGCTCCTTAATGTATGCCTAGAGATGGATGCTTGATGCCATGCCAAAGTATGAGCAAAACATATAGGGAAGCAATCATGTAGCAAATCATGCGATCTAATACTCTGCCACGGTATATTTTTATGAACGAAGGCACTCACACATAGGAATCGTGTTGGTACAATCCACTAGGGAAGTACTCTAGATCATTGTGCTTAGTTCTTAAAACTCCAAATAGTAAGCATCATTGCCCTAATGGTTGAATGACAAATGCTAAAAAACATGTGTAAACCATGCAATGCAAGCATGATCATGTAGATGAATGAAATTTAAGTAATGCCATGCACGATTAAAAGGAAAGAAGTCCAAACAGAGCAATGCAAGGGCACTTAGTTGTACTACTTACTCTAGATCAGGGGCTCTGCACTGGCTAGATGCACTAATGACGCATGCGTGTGACTCACACTGATGACCCGTGCTACCAGTTTTAGGGTGCAAGCTGCAAGCCTTTCATTGCACTAGAACGATGCAAATGCATTCCAAATTAGTTGCAATTGTAAACATGCAGAAAATGTACACACAACAATGAACACATGAAAGCCATGAGATGTGAACATAGTTGCACGTAATCTCCTTCTCTTGATGTCTTACCCATTGTAACATCACCACCAACAAACACGCTACCGAAGGAGGATGAATCTCCAATCATGAGCACATGGTGAGCATCAAGGAAGAGTCAGGAGGAGAAGGGACACAAGGAGATGGGTCACTGCCTGGGCTCTACGGCCGACGACCTCTCACAACCAGTAAACCCATCATTGGAAAATAGAGCATGCAATGCAAGAATAACCAGGCAAAACATAGACATAACCACATCAAGAAAGCATCACGAACTAAAAGGAGAAGCTAATTATGCTCAAGGGATGAAGACCAACCTAAATCAATGTGAGGTTGTCCCTCTCAACATTAGTGGTTCAGTCCCAGACATCAATGCTCGAATGAAAGCGAGGGAGGCAAGGCTTGGTCTGAATGTACTATGCAGAGTCTAGTGGTTGTGCGATGAAGCTCTGGATGTGCAATATGGTGGTGCGAGAGAGGTGCAAGGCTCAAGTATAGTGTTTCATAGAGATATGCTATGGTTTGCTAATGTATGGATGGCCAGAGATGGTAGGGCATACATGGCAGTGGCTGATGTTGGGAATGTAGGGCCTAGGTCAACTTCTGGATGCAATGGTGCTGGTTTACAAAGCTAGATGGGTAGTGCAATGGCTTAGGAATGCAAAGCAAGATCATGTAGTGGCCGGAGATGCGATGGCTAGTGACAAGAAAGGGCTATGATGTAGTGATTGGTCTCTCGTCGGCAAGGTTGGCTTCTAGACCAACTAAGGTTGGCTTTTCACAACACCTTCATCATGGATGTGGTGGGAAAACATATATAGGAGGTGGGAATGCGTGGCTATGGTGGATGCATAACAAACTTGAGGAAAGGATGTGATTGAATGGAGAGGATTAGGATGGGATTTGGATTGGGATGAGGGGTATGATGGTCTAGATATGCCAAGGGACACACTCAGATACATGTGAATGAATAGGAAGCAAGGAATCAATGGTTCAAATGTGAAAGGACCAATTGATCCATCAGTTGCTACCATTAATGTAGGGGAGCCACGTTGGTCAAACGTGCTAGTCACCTACTCTAGGCATCTGTGCTACATAGTCATGATAGCAATTCGCAAGAGTGACATGCACTAGACCTATTACTAGGCTTGTTGCATGAATTTTGGGCCTATTCCCTTGCATATTTGACCACTACAAGGGCTTGGGCTTGTAGTTTGGATAGGTTTAGGGTAGGTTTATGGCCTTAGGCTGGTTTGGGGATGCTAGGTAGATTTTGGTGCTGGGAATCGCCTCATCGTGATTGAAGCACACTCTCCTAAAGAAATCTACTTACAAACAACCTCAAAATCTGGGTGCTATAGATGCCCCTCTTTGAGCGAGGTCAAGGGGTCTGAGACCGAATCTTAGGGTCGACAAGACACCCCGCCTGAAGCCTACAGCATGGTGGAGTTTGTTGTTGGCATTGAGTCATTTATCCCGTGGATACATTGAAAGTCATGACTCATCACCAAAATACAAATCCGAATACTAAAACAATGTTGAAATGAAAAAGCTAATGCAAATGCAATGCTAGGATGAAAATGTGGGTAATGCATATGAATGGTGAGTGTAGGTGCTGATGGTGCATGCTGAATGCTAATGCTAGTGTGTGTTGAGCTTTGCTAGGAGATATGTGTAGTTCTACACAATGCTAATGCAAATGTTGAGTATGCAATGCTAGTGTAGATCATGTAATGGTAATGTTGATGTCGATGTTGTAATGTTGGTGTGGATGCTGATGGGTTAATGCAAATGATGATGCAATGCAATGCCAAGTGACAAGTTGATGGCTAATCAACCTAAAAAAGGAGCATGGTAGGCTATCAAACTTGTACAATGGGACACCATACAAGACAGGTGGGTCCATCGACTGACCGGTCCACCAACTATCGAAGGAGGCATGATAAGTTGTCAGACTCATTAATTGGATAACTAAGGTTATCAGCTCAAGGAGAAAAGGGGTATAGCAAGTAAAAAAGTCTTGCCAACTAGAACATCGGACAACTTGATGGATGTCAACCCAAAGAAAGGAGTGAAAGATGTAGAGCATGACAAGATTATTGGGCTTGTTGACCGACTCTGGACAGTTTGACGATTGTCAACTAGGTAGTTAGGGCTACCAGCCAAAAAATGGGGCATGACAAGTCATTGGACTTGCCAAGTAGAAAGCAAAGATAGTTGGCAAATGTCATTTGGGTAGTTAGGGTTGCCAACTCAAAGAAAGGGAAGGGGCATGGCAAGATATCAGACTTGCCAACCAAGCAGAGACAAATGACAAATGTGATCTAGGTAGTTTGGGATACCAACATAAAGAAAAGGGCTCTAAATAAGACTAATGGGCTTGTCAACCATAGAGGAAATGACAAGTGATAATCTTGCTGGCCACAGGTATGTAAACATACCTATCAACAAAAGGAAGAAAAATGACAGGTATCAATCCTATTACCATAGATAGACAAATAGACCTACCAATAAAGGAAGATAAATGATAGGTGATAGCCTTGCTGTAGAATGGATAGAATTATAGGTTAACAGACCAACCATAGAACTGAAAGAACGATATGTTAACAGAACTGTTGTAGAACGGAGCAGAATGGTAGGTTTAACAAACCTACCGTAGAATGGACAAAATGATACGTTAATAGACTTGTCGTAGAATAATAGATGATAGGTTAAAAAACCTATCGTAGAACGAAGTAGAATGATAACTAAACAGACATGCTGTAAAATGGATAGAATGACAGGTTAACAGACCTACCACAGAATGGAGTAGAATGACAGGTTAATAAACCTACCGCAGAATGGAGTAGAATGATAGGTTAACAGACCTACCGCAAAATGAACTAAATGATAGGTTAAAACACCTATCGTAGAATGGAGCATAATGATAGGTTAACAGACCTACCGCAGAATGGACAAAATGACATGTTAACAGACCTATCATAGAATGGAGCAGAATGATAGGTTAATAGACCTACCATAGAAAAGACAAAAGATGACAAGTTAACAGACCAGTTGGTAAAACAGAGCAAGATGGCATGTTAATAGACTTACCATAAAAGGGACAGAAGATGATAGGTTAATAGACGTATTGGCAAAATGGAGCAAGATGACAAGTTAACAAACTTATCAGCAAAACAGAGAAAGATGATAGGTTAACAAACCTATTAGCAAAAGGGGACAAGATGACATATTAACAAACCTATCAGCAAAACAGAGCAAGATGATAGGTTCACAAACCTATCAGCAATATAGAGCGAGCTGACAACCTATCAACAAATTGGTCCAAGATGATAAGTTAACAGACCTGTCGGCAAAATAGAGCAAAATGAAAGGTTAATAGTTCTATCGACAAAATAGAGAAGAGATGATAGGTTAATAGACCTTTCAGCAAAATAGGGCAAGATGATAGGTTAATAGACCTCTTAGTAAAATAAAGCAAGATGATAGGTTAACAAACCTACTAGCAAAATAGAGAAGAGATGACATGTTAGGAAACCTATTGGCGAAACAGAGCAAGATGACAGGTGTGACCATGCCCACCTGGGAATATGACACGAAGTCGTACCAGGAGAGGAGGCCACAGCCATGCCAGGATGGCGAAGGTGCAAGATAGGATAAAACGAAAAATCGAAGTCACCACCTAGTCTTTTAAGAGTAAGACGAGGAAAACCACAAACAAACCACAAAAAAGGATGAATGCATATGATGCAAATGAAAAGGCCAAATGTCTACAAACCAGACGATGGGTAAGGATTCCTGTTACGCACAGGGAAGGTATTAGGCACCCTCGTGCGCCCGAGAATCTTGGTCTTTCTAGTCTAATTCGCTTGCTAGAGGTTGAATGAATACTTACTAAGCTTAGATTGTGCTCTAATCACGCTAATATGAATGCCAAGTCAAGTCCAGATGGATGTGTAAGATGCATGCGAAAATTACGATGAAATCCACACGAAATGATGGAATGATGAAATATGAAATGATAAAGAAAATCACATGAAATGAAGATGTTTTTGGAGAGAATGGCCCGTGCAAACATACCGACATCAATAGAATCAAAAATGAGATAGACCCAAATCATCAGAATTGTAAAAAACATCATGGGAAATCAAATGGGAAAATTGCAAAGAAGTCTGCCTAAAACGACCAAATGGTGATATATAAAGAAAATCACATAAAATGACGACGTTTTCTAAGGGAATGGTCAAGAAAACCAAACTGATATCAAAAGGGACAAAAGTGGGGTCAACCCAAGTCGTCGAAATCATAGAAATTGTCATAAAAATCAAAAAGGGGAAAATAATTCGCAATTAGGCCAATGTGGGCCTTTAGGTCAGTTAATGTATGCCCTAGGGCAATGAAATCCAAATCAAATTGGAAAATCTAAAAATATGGAATAAAAAGAATTAAATCAAATATCAAGCGAAGGAATCCAAAAATAGGTTGGCGAAGAACCCATGAAAAAAATACATAAAAAGCAGGCTTACTCAAAAAGGATGGAAGGATTGCAAGTGTGATGAAAACTACGTAAAATGCATGAAAATATACCTAAATGTGTAGAAAATGCGGAGGAGTGATTTACACAGAGATTATGCAAGACTTAGTGCAAAAACTAACATGCATGTGTACGAATTGATGGCACGAGGGCTATTGGATAATTTCATTTGACTAAGTATGATGAATATATGCATGTGCATGATGCATGGTCTAATATATGCAAAATGTTTGAAAAATGTCAGGAAAATGTTATTTACATGAAAACATGAAAGGGACAAGGTTTTAAATACAAGATAATGCTGTAAACATGTTAAAGAGCAAAATTAGGGACTAAAATGCAAAATTCATGGGAAAAGGGAAATTCTGATTAAAGTCTATTTAGTGACCTTTATCTTAGTGTGCAAATGATGGATTAAATGAAAATGTGGCACTATGGTGTGAGATGTGTGAAAATTGCATCTTGGTAATTTCCTAAGAAGTTAGGGTCTAATATGCAAAATTCACACATAAAATGCAAATGTGATCAAAATATGAAATCAAAGATCATTTTACAGCGTAAATATGATTTTTAAGTGAAAACTATATTTAAGTGCAAAATTATAAATAAAAGAAGTGAAAAATGTCAAAAATGGGTGTGAAAACAATTAAAATCCTAAATGATGAATTTGAAATAAGTGTAAGGGTCTGGATGCAAATTTCCTATACTCAATATATGTATGCTATGAACTCAGGGGTTTACATCAAAAATATCAAAACTTAAATGTGATGAAAATTAGACTTTTATGATGATCAATGTGATTATGAAGTCTTTCAAGGTACAGAATGTAAATTTTACAAAGAAGGTTTATTTTAAAAAGCTTTGGGGGCTCAATGCAAAACTTCAGGACTTAATTGCAAAGAAAACATGATTGCAGGGGTTTAAATGTGAGAAAACATGTATTAATGCAATAATCATGAAAAACAAAGCATGTAAGGGACCATATGCAATTTTTAC
The DNA here is from genome assembly GCA_024699735.1 of Posidonia australis. Taxonomy (NCBI): domain Eukaryota; kingdom Viridiplantae; phylum Streptophyta; class Magnoliopsida; order Alismatales; family Posidoniaceae; genus Posidonia; species Posidonia australis. The sequence continues at coordinate 26,187 of JAMKQA010047073.1, read as the reverse complement.
AAAAACAATAAAATAAAAAAAGTTATTTAAAATTACAAGGGTTTAAACACAAAACAAAGGACCTAAAAGTAAGGATCAAGGGACTAAATGTAAGAAACCTAAAAACCTAAGGGCCTAGATAAATAAGCCCCCTTCGAAGATCACCGACGGATCGTTGGCATCTCCACTCCGGCGCGAGCTCCGTCGATTGTCCAACAGCGTTGCGGCAGTAGAGGGGTTCCGACGATGGTCCTGGAAGCTGGAGGGAGGCGTGGTGAGTGTCTCCGACGAGTTAGACGGGGCTAGGACGGCCTGGGATGTCTCCCCCACCTCTGGCTCCAGCGAGAGGTCCACCGGCGCTGAGGAAGACAATGACAAGGGAGCTGGCAGCGATGCAGTGGCTGGAACAACGCGGCGAGGACTAAAGAAGCTTTAGGGAGGCACGAGGAGACTTCTAGAGGTGTCGATGAGGACTGGGGTGGCCTGAGGTGTTCCCCCCATCTCCTGTGTCAGTGACAAGCACGATGGAGGTAGGCACGACGCTCTGGGGCCAAGGACGGTGACATGGCTACACGAAGAGATTCCAAGCAACGAGGCAGAGCTTCTAGAGGTGGTCATGAGTGTTGGGAGCATCCGTAGGGCACAGGGGCTCGACAACGAGGACTGACAATTGGCAGGGCGACAATGAGGCTTCTAGTCATGGAAGGCCAACTGGACTCCTCCTGAGCAATAGAAGCTCAGGGAGGAGGAGGAGGAAGAGGGAGGAGAGGCCCATGGGGCCTCCCCTAAACCCAAGAGGCCACTAGCCTTGCCTATGGTGGTGAACCCACCACCGGAGGGAAGGAATACGATGCAAGGGCAGAGGTCTTCAGCGACACACAGTCTAGGAGCCTCAACCGATCCTAATAAAACTAAAAAAAGAAAAAAATGAACTAGATGGGGGATTACCTGGTTAGGGGGTTGTTGTCTCTCCTACGTGGTCATCGATGATGCTCCGGTGATCACTCTGGCAGTGGTGCTTCAGGGCTTCTGGGGGTGTAATTGGCTAGAGGAGAAGCTCTGGATGTAGAGGGGGTTCGCTAGATTGGCTCTGGATGTGGGTTCTCTGTGGACTCAAGTGGGTTGAAGCGCGGTGAAAGAGGAGGGCCAGTGTCTATCGGCGGCGAGTCTTTTAAACTCCGGTGAGGTCTCTCCATGTCGTCGATCCTTCTCCTCAGGGCACTAGCACCGTTGGATTGGCATGAGCTAAAGGGGGGAACCATTGGACATCCCGAGGGTCGCAAGATATGCGCCGGAGATGCTGGGATGTTGTCGGAGATGATGGGTTGACTACCGAAGATTGCAGGTGTCACCGGAATTATTATTTTTCTTTCCTAAGTTGTTGATTGAAGGGATGGAATGTGCATTGGGCTGAATTGGGCCTAGTAGTTGGGCTTTTAGTTTTTCTAGGTTTTTTTTAGGGTTTTTTAAGGGGTTTTAGAGTTTTGGTTTTTGTTTTAGGTTTTTAATTTTAATTAAGTTTTTTATTTTTTGATTTTAATTTAGGTTTTAATTTTTATTATTTTGAGTTTAATTAATTGATTTTAAATTAGGGTTTTTGAATTTTATTACTTAAAGGTTTTGGGGAATAGGGTTTTGAGTTTAATTAGGGTTTTTTTGGATTTTAATTAGGGTTTTGAGTTTAATTAGTTTTTTTTGGATTTTGATTAGGGTTTTGAGTTTAATTAGGGTTTTTGGATTTTAATTAGGATTTTGTGTTTAATTTAGTTCAAGTTTGATTAGGGTTCTTGGATTTTATTGTTTTAGGGTTTTTGTGATTTTAATTAGGATTTTGGGTTTTATTATTTTTAGGGTTTTTCTGGATTTAAACGGATTAGGGTTTTGTGTTTAATTTAGTTCAAGTTTGATTAGGGTTCTTGGATTTTATTATTTTAGGTTTTTTGTGATTTTAATTAGGATTTTGGGTTTTAATTATGGTTTTTCTGGATTAAATGGATTAGGGTTTTATGTTTGAGTTTTAGATTTGATTACTTTTAGAATTAATTTTTACTGATTTAATTATGGTTTCAATTTAAATTTTAATTTAATTGGTTTTACTTGGGATTTAATTTAGATTTTGATTTAATTGTTTTTTGCTTGATTTTTGTTTAGATTAGGGCTTCTTTTAAATCAGATTTTATTCTTTAATGGATTTTATTGAGTTTTACTTGATTAGGGTTTTAATTAGGGTTTTCACTTGATTAATTTGGATTTTAAATGGTTTGAATGAATTTTGGTTTGGATTAGAGTTTTCACTTAATTAATTTAGGTTTTTTTGATTATTTAATTGAGTTTTGTTTGGTTTTGATTTTTAATTATGGGTTTTGCTTAAATTAGGTCAAAGTAGATTGATGTGGGCTTATGGGCTTAGGTTGAGCTAGGGTTTAGGGTTTAAGTTTGAGAGTTAGGGTTTAGGGTTTAGGTTTGAGAGTTAGGGTTCAAATTTGGTGGTCGCAACAAAAGCATCTTTCCAGAGGAGTCTGCTGTCAAGTGGCTGCAAAATCAGGGTGTCTACAACAAGTTAACGGACTTGTCAGAAAAATAAAGTAAGATGCTAGGTCAACAGACCTATTGGCAAAATAGAGTAGGATGACAGGTTGGCAAACCTATCGACAAAATAGAGCAAGAAGATAGGCTAATAGACCTATCAAAGAATAAAGGAAGATGGCAGGTTAACTGTAGCACCCCTAAATTCATTTTGTAATTATTTACATTTTAATGAATTTATTCTAGGCAGGTGTTATTATCTCGAGGCTCATTTGTGTGATTTTGTGGCTTTGGACTTAGGCCTCGTGCACTGACTACTGTTTATGTGTTTCCTGTGCTTGTCCCCATGTGGTTGGCACTGTACATGGTTAGCACTATGCGTGGTTGGCATTGTGTATAGATGCCACTATGCTTGTAGGCCCATGTGTGGGCTTGTGTGTGGGCCCATGTGCATGTACCGATTGGTTGCGCTGGTAGTTGGCCTCATGTTGGGAGTCGAATGGTTGTGTTATGTGGGTGGCGTGTGTGGCTAGCAAGTGGGACAATGTTGTTGAGCATGCACGCATTCACCTTCCTCCTTGCGTAGCTTTTTAAGCCCGAGACACCCTCCCCATGTAGCAGCTTCACCTCTCCCACTTTTCTTGCCCGTCTTTCTTCCCTTCCCGAGCACACCACCACCTCCTCCTCCACCGACCTACCACTCCGACTCACTCTCACCTCCATTTCCTCCCTCCCCCGCCCTCACCTCCTCTCCCCCTTTTATCTCTCCCTCCTTCTCCCCTTCCCTGTTGGTGTGCTCGTTTACGAACGACAGTGTGTGATGGCATATGGTGGTGTAGTAGAGCTCTAAAGGATTCCATGATGATTGTGTGAGGCTCCAAAGGCTGTGGGCTCACTAGTGGTGGCGGTGGTTGGCCGACGTCAAAGTTTGGTTGCTGGATGCCGTATCAAGGTACACACCTCACCTTCGCTATAGAAATGCATGTAAAATGGTAGATTTGCCTAGGGAGCATGTAATCTAGGCTAAATTTATTATTTTGAATTCATTGTGGATTTTTGGTGAATTAATTGACATTTATGGTGGTGGTTGTGTTTTGTGTCTTTTTGACCCCTACTGCTTTGTGATTTTATTGCATGAGCTATGGTGCATGGATTTTGCTTTTGTTTGTGTGGATTGGAAGTAGAATCAAGCGTCTACAACATTAGTTTTATGTGGATTTTATTGTAGTTATTTGGCAGGTCAACCCTTCACTCCCATTTTGGAGAAGAATCAGATATGGGTTTAGGGTCATTTTTTGGTTTCATAGAAAACAGCATACCAAACCATTTTGATATGTTGTTTTTCTATCAGTTTTGGTCCTCATGGCCTTGGTTCAATTGACTGAATCCCTCTAGTCTACCTTTCCAAGCCTTGAGTATTGACCGTGTGCTCAGTTCGGCCGACTGATCCTTTTTGATTGACCGAATTAAGGATTTTTGGGCATCTGATTTGATTTTTTAGTCAACCGTTCTAGTGCCCTGAGCCCAGTTTGGTTTGCCGTTTCAAAATGGCATGCCAAATCAGACCCTAGTTGTTTTTATAAAAATGATTTTTGAGGGTTTTCTGGATTGGTTTGCTTTTCCCGTTTGAGATGGGATTGTGGGCCATTAGTGATGGTCTTGTGGGACGCCTAATGCACTAGTTTTGTGGAGATTTTGGAAGAGTTTTCCAAAGATATGGTTTTGAAAATGGATTTCAAATGAATGAGATAGCCCATTTTGGAAAATGGTTTTCCTAGTTTCTATGTATGGGCCAAGACTTCATGGGACCATGTCGTTAGGACCAAGGAATGTGAAGACATTCTTAGATGGTTATGCACGTCACCCTAGGTTGAGGTTGAGGGCCGAGATACCTAAGGCAATGATTCGTTGGGTCTTAGAGGTATAAGACTCCTTGACTGTGGTTTCGAGGCTAGGGTTGTGGTCCGTAGGTTAAGGTGTTTATGGCATGATAGGGAGGTATGATACTCCTACTATCGTCGTGAGTATTAAGGCTCGGGTGTTGTTGGGTGTGGAGGTATGAGTCTCCCTCCTGAGCACCGTGTGGAGAACGCGATGAGGAGACGTACCTTGTGGTGGTCAATGCAGGTGGGACACGAGCCCCATGCACTAACTGGCAAAGTTGTATGTGTCAGACATTGTTTAGGTAAATGGTGTTCCTATGTCTATTGTATCTGATAGAGACACAAGGTTTACCTCAAGGTTATGGAGGGTTCTACAAGAAGCTTTCGACACGATGCTCAACTATAGTACAACTTTTCATCCTCAGTCGGATGGTCAAATAGAGAGAACCATTTAGACGCTAGAACATATGCTTAGAGCATGTGCGTTGTATCTGCAAGAGAGCAAGGAGGACCACCTATCATTAATTAAGTTCGCCTACAACAACAGCTACCACTCAAGCATTAGAATGGCACCATACGAAGCATTGTATGGTAGGACATGTAGATCGCCCATGTGTTAGAGCAAAGTGCATGAACGTCAGTTACTTGGTCTTATGATTGTACAACTACATGCAGACAAAGTAGATCTGATCCATAGCAGACTAGTGGCTTCACAAAATTGGCAGAAAAGCTATGTCGATCGAAGGCGAAGACTGCTGGAGTTTTTGATGAGAGACTATGTGTTCCTAAATGTGTTACCCACCAATGACGTGATAAGATTTGGGAAGCATGGGAAGCTAAGTCCTCACTATATTGGCCCATATCAGATCACACAAAGCATTGGTGTGATGGCCTATAGGCTTGATTTACCACTAGAGTTGTTGTCTGTGTACGACATATTCCATGTCTCCATGCTATGGAAGTATCTGGCTAATGCACCTCAACTGATTCTTGTTCAACCGGAGATGCTCCAAGAGGATTTGTCCTTTGTAGAGGATGTCGTCCAGATCGTCGATGGGAAAGAGCAGGTGTAACGGCCTCCAAGCTACTACCACTCAACCTAGCTACACAATTTCAAGTTTTCTTTTTATCTTTTATTATAATTAGAATTATAATAATTATGCAATTAAATTTAAGTACACTTAGCAAAAAATAAGTTTAATAAACAACAGAAATAAAATTAAACTAAACACTCACCAGAATCTCCGATATATGGCATCATGACTCCTCCTATGTGCATTAACTAAAACTAGCTCCTATCCCTACACTTGCCAAAACAGAAATCAAAAGCACACATTAGTGACTACTCAAAACAGTCACCTAATACAAACCCCACCTAACAACTTGGCACACCATGCCGAGGAAGTAGGCATCCCACTTGGATACTGCAACACCAAGCCCAAGCAGTCCACTACTATCTAGTAGGTAGCAAAACTTCAAAACCATGCCTTTTAAAACCATATTTTTAATCTGTCCTTTGAAAACCATTTACATGCTCTTTAAAAACCTTTACGCACACTTGAAATGACTATTCTTGTCAAATCAAGCTCAAAAGCTAGACCAAAGTACACAACCTGATCTCACACACTCTTTATGTAGATCAAATAACCAATGATGTCTAAACAATCTTTATAGCATCCAGAACACCAACAACAACAACAAAACACAAGCTATAGAGCCATCACCCTGCACACCACAGTCCCCTTAGGACCCAAGCAACAACACTAAAGCCACGGAACCACTTCCCCCAAAACACAATGCCACACTAACGCAATAACAACACTACATAGGAGCAACACCACGGTCTCCTCTATACCAAAACCACTAAGCCACTGCTCCAAAACATCATGCCACACTGGCGTAGCACCATAGCCTCCACTAGGCCCAAAATCACAAGCAACAATGTGTTGTACTGCCCAACACTAAGTAGCCAACACAGGCCACAAGCAATCCACAAAGGAATGACCATGGCATCTGCACTACCACGAACAACCACCATGTGGAGGAGTCTTTCCGTACCATAGTCCCGTCACCTATAGGATCCTCACAAGCTAACCCCACCTGGGCAAGCTATCCTATCACTTAGGATAAACCACATGATATGCCAATTGATGTCCTAGCTCAGTGCTCCAAACCACTAGAGGATCCAACCTCCAGGGCTCAGCTAGCATCTCAAACCACAACTACCAATACAGGCAACACCACGAAAACTACATGGACATCAAACTAACCAAGCAGCTCGCAACCTATAGACACCCCAGTTTCTGGCCAATGTTGGTAGATGGACCCGGTAGAGAGTGCAACTAGACGGTTGACCCGGACTTACCCCATTTCCCCTAACCAAACCTATAAACCTAAAACCAAACCAAAACCTCTAATTACCTTTAACTCCGCTCATCCAACTAAGCCCAACACTTAAAACCCAGTCTATGTGCTCTGGCCCAATGACATGCGCAACCAGATAATGCAGCCCAAGCGTGTGTCTGGGCCAGGGCAGCACGATAGGCGTCGCCTGACTTGTCGCTTTTGTTGTACGACCTCGTACGAGTAGTGTCGTGCATGGAGCACCAATTTGTCCCTCAGCGTGCCTGACACCCCTCTAGCCTTCCACGCCTTCCACCAGCCTTCCATGTCCTACGTCACCCGCCGCTACACGCCACCTCTACAGCATACTGACGAGCCACTCCCTGGCAAGCCTGATAGACAACTCCTCCACGCCATCAGCCACCTACCACCCCAAACGATCAACCGAAAACCCCTTCAAGCACCCTCAGCTAGGACATCGCCATTTTTCGCCAAAGAGAACCTAGAGAAACCAAAGAGCAACCTCGCCGAAGAAAGAGAGAACCCAACTCCCAAATCGTGAGGGGCCACCTTCTTCCACCTCTGACCATCATCCCAAACTCCTTTTTGGAGTCCCCAGCCATTCCTAGACCACCCACAGCCACCGTGGTCAATGCCCCGCCTCCTCACTGTAGTTCCCTCATCTGCCAATGCCGACGATGCATCTCTAGCCGCCCACAGGTACAACGTTTCCCTCAATACCATTGTTGAAACGTCTAGCACCGTATTTGCATCTTTCCTGCTTAGTTCATTTCGTGTTTCTTCCGCTTTTGTGCATCTCATCATCCTTGCCGTCGACGGACACTGGTCACCAGCATGAGGACATCTTGGCCCTTGAGGGCTTGGTGCAGACATCCGACGAACCCCTCCCTCCTTCTTCATTCCCTAGAGCGACTGAGTCGACCTCCCAAGCCGGAAACCTCCTGTGGAGGCTTGCTAGAGGAGGTCGACATTGACGCAGGTGACGGGGATGGGGAGGAGAGCCCATGGCTTTCTGATATTTCCCTGGCATTCTCATCTATTCATGGCGACCTCCCTAAGCTCCCGGACGACCCTCGTCTTCCAGTGATGCCCCACCTTCCGAGGAGGAGGCAATGAAGGAGGCGGGCCTAGCCCCCCTGTTCCAGTGGCGTGCCCTGATAGCACTCCACCCATGTGCATATTGGGCAAGGTTTGTAGAGGGTAAAGTCTGACCAAGCCAAAGCCCAATGTCCTCTAGTTAGGCCACTCTTGCCTGTTTGGTTTCCTTTAGCATGGTTTTACTCTCCATTACACTTTAATCTCTTCTTTCTTAAGTGTTCTTTCATGAAGTGACCTTTTCTCGATTTTTTGCTCATGTTTGTCCCCTCGCATGATAATCTCCCTTGCTCCCTGTTGGTCATTGCATTTTAACCCCTGTGTGCCTGAGATCAGGCAATGATGGTGAATAGCCATGGCACCTCTGTATGACGCGTCGTGGCTGCACGAGTCACTTGCATATGGCACATGTGCATGTCATCTAGGGGTGGAATGTGGCACAACTTAGCCATTGGTCCCACCACACCTGCATCCTAGGTTTTTGTTTTATGTATCCTGCTTTTTTTGTACTCAGTTGCTAATGTGTCATGTCCTCTTAGTCATATAATTTATTTCTCTTGGATCGTCCATGTAGCCCCATTAATTGGCATCCAAGTGCCCACATTTCCATGCATACAAGCGAGATTCCGAGAAAGATCGATTCGTTGGGCGTGCAGGGGTGCCTCACACCTTCCTCGTACCTAATAAGACTCCTTACCCTTTCTTCGGTTCGCAATGATCCATGTGCTGAATCCTTATGGCATAAGTCATCTATTATTCGCATTCGATTTCGAGTTTTGGTTTTCGATACGGTTTTCCTCGTCTTCCCATTTTGAATAGACTAGGTGGCAACTCCTGTGTTTGTCTTTCTATTGTCTCATTTTTGGTGTTTTCGGACTGACTTCTCGTCCTCGGATCCGCTGTGGCCCTATGGGCCTCATGCTGTCCTGATCACATGTGGTCGCGGTCCCCCTCCGTAGGCATGGTCACAGGAACTGGAAACTCCACTAGGGGTAACCAAACTCCAGCTTTAGTCTTTTTGGATTTCTTTCTCGCTTGCATGGTTTCCCTTGTGTGCACTTGATGTAATATGCCTTATGGATGATGTATGTTTCGCTTTACACCAAGATATCATGTCCACATCACAATGCACATGCCATATTCTATGCCTTTTGCAATGTTGTTTGTTTTCTTTATCGCCATCCTATTCACTACACAAACACATGCTATGTCCATGCCTTTTGTCCGATGCTTGTTTTGCCATGATCTGTATTTTTTCTCTTTATTTTTCATTCTTTTTATTTAGGCAAAATTAGAGACTTTCTTGCCTCCCCTTGGTTTAATTTAAAATCTGGCAAGTAAAATTAATACATAAGGGTAACTAGAGACAATAATGCACTTTTCCCCTCAATGGTTAATAAGTGGATAAGTAAAAATCGCCAAGCATATTCGCATGATTGAATCATATAGGTGCATGCATTCTCTCTCCTCTGAGTCCACCTACAGTTCGCGAAGGCCAATTCCGGTTTTCTTGTCCTATTACTTTGGCATAGGATTTGATGCTGGGTTGTCCTTCCTTATCTGGGGTCGTGTAGGTGTTAGTAGAGGGTACAACCCATGCTTTGGTAGGGTCGAGACTCTCAACGCATCACCGTTCCACAGCTTTGGCATGGGACGGAACACTACTTACCTTGAGTCAGAGACCCATTCACCTTGAGAGCATTCGGAGTAGATTGCCTCCTAGGAAACACTTAGATGGTGAGAGAGTGCATGTTAGTTGCATCCATGTGCATGTGTGCCATTCATACCACTTAATAAACATTGCATTGCTTATCCTCAGATTTTGATACCTACTCTTATCTTTCTTTGCCCATAGGTTTGCACACAAGTCCTTTGACCAAAACTCGAGCGCTCCCCCTTTATTCCCTTGTGTGACACCCGTTCTTAGCTTCACTTCCGAGCTTTTGTCACTTTCGATGATAGCTCATTGTAGGATCCGCCCTTCTTTCAGCTACCATAGTCCTATTAGCACTCGCTCACGTTCCACCATGGCCCAGCGCGTCAACGAGACTCTTTCCACTGTCACCACTGAGGGCATCGCCACTTCGGCCCCCTCATCCCTTTTCCTGACTTCTTCAGTTGTCTCTTCACCCCATGTCAGCCTCTTCAAGGCCAATGAGGCATCCTCCCCTTTTGTGTCGAGACACTAGCAGACCCTGTCTGGTCTGGAGCTCGTCACTGAGTCTGTTGTTGTGACTGCCACTCGAGCTCTAAAGTTGCCAGTGTCTCTCCCTTTACAGGGCCCATATGTTCTGACCACCCAGTCGGCTACGGTAGCCTCTTTGATAGGTACCGCCCCTTTTGGACAGTCTGCTTCCCTTTTGCCTTTTGTTGTGTCAGCTCCACTGACAATCCCGTCCCTTGGTACTGCTACCAATTGGGAGTCTAGCCGTGCAAGCTCAGTACTTCTTGGCCCATGCCCAAAACCTGCAGCGCATGGCACTCTCCTTAGACTCCTCACTACTCCCAACTTCTCCTCCCCTTGAGGTCTCGCCGCCCTCAGCTTTGGTGCTCCACTCTACACCCACTACACCTCCCCAGCCGTCGCCCTACGTCCTTGCTAGTCAAGCGATGGGGGTGTCGACCCTACATCCTTCACCTTCATCTCACTCTTCACAGCATGCATCTCCAGCACCTGGTGGCTAGCCTCTCAGCCCGGCAAGGGTGCAGCACTCTCCTGTTCCACTGCCTAGACTCGCATCAGGACAACAGCTGCCGCCCACAAACCCTACACCACTCACTGCTCAGCATACTGCCTACCCTTCGTCCCTACATCAAACACAGGTTCCCCCATGCATCTCACACCCCACCACGCACCCGCACGGGTTTGCCAGCTGTCATGCCATCACACTAGGTGGTATGATGGTGAATTCGGAGGAGCACCTCAGTGCGACCCACACAGCATACGTTGTACATGCCCAAGTTGCGCTAGTCTCAATAGCAGCGACCCCAGATGCCCTCCTTTCTAGGATGGATGATTTGGAAAGAGCACTTCGATAAGTGCAGGGCGGGGACCACCAGTTTTTTTAGTTCCAAGACCTCTACTATTTCCTAGAGGCAACTCTCTCACCGAATTTCCAAGTCCTAGATTTTGAAAAATACAATGGAAAAGGCTACCCAATCTCCCATCTAAGGGCATAATGCGGAGACCTCGCTTAGCTTTAGGCTGACGAAAGATTGTTGATCCACTTGTTCCAGAAGAGTCTCTCTGGTCTTGCCTTGAAGTGGTTCACTTCTTTGGACATGGCAACTATTCAGACTTGGAACAACCTAGCCCAAGCATTCCTAGAACAGTATTCCTTCAACCTAAACCTAGTCCCCAAGAGTAAGTGCTTAGCCATTACCAAGTAGAAGACCTTCGAGCCGTTTGGAGAGTACGTCAGGCACTGGCGTGCCCTCGACTTGCAGATCAATGATAGGCCCTCTGACGAGGAGTTTATCGAAATGATCATCTGTGGGGTGCAGCCAGCCACGGGGGCCCTGCTTAGCATTCAACCTATCACCACTTTCTCCTCCCTGATTATAGTCGGCACCCACGTGGAAAGCTCACTACGAAGTGGCAGTTTCCCTACTTAGCATACATTGGTAGTTTCCCTATGAAGTGGCAACCACCCCTAGCCACAGCACCGGCACCAACAACCACGACTCTAGCTCCAACTATCTGAAGAGGAGGGACCCCCCAAAGACCGTCATTGCGTACGTTGGGTCCCCTGTAGTGCCTGTGAACGCAGTGGGCCTACCAGCTCAAAATCAGATAGTTTATGCTCCTGCACGTAGGACACTCTACACACCTCACATCACAGCCACTGTCATGCCAGTGTATGCCGTAGCATCGGCAAGGCAAGGACAACACCCCCCATAGGGGAGGCCCCGATGATTCGATCAAGAATTCACCCTACTGGTCGAGCCGTTGAGCGCCATCCTTCCCAAGGTGCAGTCGCTCCTCAGGTACCTGGACATTCACCCACCACCGAATCCATTACCAATGTGGTATAAAGCGAACTTGTAATGCAGTTACCATCGAGCCCTAGGGCACTCGACGAACAACTGCTTCACTCTCTGGAATGCCATACAGGACCTCATTGACCGCAAGGTCATTGTCAGCAACACCCAGGATGCAGGGTCTGCACCCGCCCCCACACAAGCACAAGCACAAGCACCAACACCATTACGAGCACAACCACACCCCACACCCCAGCATAGTTAGTTAGCCTCTCCATCAACACACTAATCTGGGAGCACCTGAGACATTAGGGATTCACTGCCTCTTCCATGCTAGGTCAGCTCTTCCCAGCTGAACCCATCTGATCTTATCCACCATGCCTTTGAACCATTCCCGTCCTAGATGTATCTTTCCTTTCTCTCCGGTTCAGAACCCGTTGTCAGCATGATTCACCTGCCCGCCAAGACAGAGTGCGCAATCACTTCGCCTACCATGCAATTCCCCCCAACTCAGCCCATCTACCTTGAAGCCAAACCTCAACCAGCTCCTGCCCAGCCCATCCAGTTAGCAGCCTTCCCCACCATGCCTACCACCAGCCAGCTAGTGGCCCAACTAGAGTTGGCGGCCTATACGACCCTGGTCATCAATTTGACTAAGAATACCCACCGAGTGTCGTATGACTATGCCACAGAAATGTGTGCAGAAATCACACGATCTAGATGGGTGTACAAGCCCCTAGCTTCGGTCCCTAGGGCAAGCTATCTAGTACCTCCTCCACCTCAGCAAACAAGTCAGCCCCCTAAGCCCATCACCGAGGAAGTTACCCCCAAACCCACCACCAACACTGCTAGTAAATCCCTAGATGATCTCACCTCCCAACTTAAGAAGGTCAAAGCTGATATATCCATTTGGGACCTCATCCATACCTCAGTCAAACACCGGGAGGCCTTCCTTAGGGTATTCCAGGCAGCCCATGTGTCACCCACCATTGAGCCCACAACCCTAGAAAACATGATAGGCATGATCATAACGCCACAGGTCATCTCCTTCTCATCCCAAGAGTTGCCTTCGATGGGAACCAATCACAACCAACCGCTGTTCGTCACCATGTAGTTCCAAAAGTTTTGAATCCCCTTGACACTGGTTGATAACGGTGCAGGTCTAAACATCTACCCCTTGCGCACCGCAAGCAATATCAAATTCAAAGCTTAGGATATCATGCTAGCTATCAAGGGGATGACGTCTTTTAACAATACGCACCACGATGCATTGGGGGTTTTGGTCATTCCTCTAACTGTCGGTCTGGATCAATTCGACGTCAAATTCTATGTTGTTGACCTCAAACCTACTTTCAATCTTCTACTTGAGTGCCCTTGGCTGCACAAGCATCAGGTCATCCCATCAACCTTGCACTGTATGATGAAGTTCTGTTATAGCGACAACATTGTCGTTGTCATGGCAGAAACCTTTGGGAAAGACGAGGTTGACGTGATCTCTTCAGTTGATCTTCAGACTGTCCACTTTGATCCCAAGCCATCGGATGTACTCTACCATGTTAACTGTTTTGAATTGGTCAATTTTGTTCCGGAATTCGAACGTGTTAGCTTCTTGTCTGTTCATAGCCACCCTCAGCTGATGATTGAGAACTTTTGTAAGTAATAGGGATATGAAAAGGGAACACCGCTTGGGTGATACAGTCAAGGGATCACAGACCCTGTCGAGGCAAAGGAAAGAAGAGACTACGAAGGACTTGGATACCAGGGACCACATGGAGACGCACGTAGGCACCGAAGGCTGCTTATCCCTTGGGATTTGACTAACTTCGTTAGTGTAGGTGTGATGGACACAAACAAGAACCTTTCCTCGATCATTGCAGTGTAGCAACAGTAGAGTCCAGCAGAAGATTGTGAGTGGGTTTGCATTGAGGATTACTACATAGATGAAGAGACCTTGAGTGCAGTTGAGTCAAGCCTCACAAACAGATCAGAGTAGCAATAGGCAACAGTCCCAGCATCCACCCGTCTAGCTTTGCCACCCGCAACAGCAATAGCACCACAGTCAGTCACAGTCACAGTAGCACTGCAGTCAGTCACAGTCACAACAGCGCCACAGTCAGTCTCAATCGCAGTAGCACAGCCAATTTCAGTCACAGCAGTAGCAGCACCATAGTCAGTCACAGTCACAATAGCACCACAATCAGTCGTAGTCACAGTAGCACCACAATCAGTCTCAGTCACAGTAGCACAGCCACAGCCAGTTTCAGTCATAACAATAGCAACAGCATAGTCAGTCACAATCACAGCAGCGCCATAGTTAGTCTCAGTCGCAGTAGCACAGCCACAGCCAGTTTCAGTCATAGCAGCACCATCACAGCCATAGTCAGTCGCAGCACCAGCACCACAGTTTCAGTTAGCCACAGTAGCAACACCACCAATAGGTTTGCTAGAGGCGGTGGCAGCCCAGATGCATTAGTTCAACAATAGTAATATCCCAGCCCTTCCTGTTCCCAAATCTCTGATACAGTCAGAATCTTGCGCCTACTATGTCAACTTCACCACAAACAAGGAGGAGGGTACGACCATCGAAACCCACGTAGACATAGTGCTAAATGACCTGGAAGTGTTATTCCAAGAACAACTGGTGATCTTGGCAGAAGACACAGCCGAAGAAGACTGAAATAGGAAAGGGAAAGCAATAGCATCAGAGCCAGAACTCGTCCCACCCCAGGATCATCATGGTCCTCTAGCAATCATGGTTGTGGAGGAGGGAAGGACAGTCTAGATTAGACCAGAGGAGATGATCTTCGAGCAACTGGGAGGCAAGTCTAGGTTGTATTTGCAGCACAAGCCACGCCTTGAGATAGGCAAGGGCCAAAAAAAAAAGACCTTGAGGTAGGCTCCTCAGATAGCCCATGGAGCGACCCCTAGAGCAGTCACCAGTAAGACAACAGTCGGGAGAAGATTATTGTAAATAGTACAAAAAACACAAAAAAAATAAAAAAAAGTACAAAAAAGCAAAAATATTAGAACAATTATAGAGGAGGGAGATGAACAGGCCAACACCTCAGCAGAGCAGAAAAGCACAGGATCGGAGTTCATGCACTGTAGCTACAAGAATACCAGAGTCAGTGTGACCCTCCTCAAGCACAAACAGAAGCAAGAGTTGGAGCAGATCCTCTCCTTTGATATCACTGACTCAGCATTCCAAGAGGAGGTATTATCAGAACTGATAGCGTACAAGGAGGAGGACGACACGGGTGTCGATGATTCAGAAGATGTGCTAGAATTCCACCCTCATGACGACGATCCAGAAGGTTTGAATTTGCACGTCGAGGAGGACACAGAGATGGTGAATATCGGCACGCCAGGCGATGTTAAGGAGGTCCGCATCAATGCCAGATTGTCACCACAAGCAAGGGCAGATTTTGTCACATTTTTGAAGGAGTACAGTGATGTTTTTGCCTGGAGTTATGACGATATGGTCGGACTGGATGTTGAGGTAGTAGTGCACGCTCTGCCGTTCAAGCCAAACGCCAAGCCAATCAAGTAGAAACTCAAAAGATGGCAACCGCAGTGGCTTCTCAAATTAAAGGAGGAAATCATGAAGCTACACCAAGTCAAATTTCTTAAAGTCGTCCTTTATCCAGAATGGGTAGTTTTAGTGCTGAAAAAGGACGGACGGGTTTGCATGTGCATTGACTATAGAGGCCTCAACAAAGCAAGCCTGAAAGATGATTTCCCACTACCTCACATCGATGTACTGGTGGACAACACCATGGGGCACAAAATGTTATCATTCATGGATAGCTTCTTAAGCTACAATCAGATTAGAATGGCAGAAAGGATATGGAGAAAACATCATTCATCACCCCTTGGGGGTCTTTTGCTACAGGGTGATGCTATTCGGACTCAAGAACACTGACACTACGTACTAGAGGGCAATGACAGCAGTTTTCCATGACCTTATGCACTAGGACATCGAGGTGTATGTTGACGATATGATTTCCAAATCCAAAGAGTCCGAGGACCATCTCGCTTGCCTGAGAAAGATGTTTGACCACCTGTGGAAGTTTAACCTCTGTCTGAATCCTAGCAAATGTGTGTTTGGCATGACATTAGGAAAGCTCTTGGGATATATAGTCAGCCAAATTGGGATTGAGGTCGACCCTAACAAAGCCAGAGCCATCATCAACATGCCCCTCCGACCACAGAGAGGGAGGTCCAAGGTTTGCTGGGGTGCCTACAGTACATCAACCGCTTCATCACCCAACTCAATCCCATATGTGAGCCAATCTTCAAGCTCCTGAGAAAAAATGCTCAGATCACCTAGAGTGTGGAGTGCCAGGCCGCCTTCGATAAAATCAAACAGTTGTTAGCCAGGCCGTAATCCTAGCCCCCAACGCCGAGACAGCCACTCCTCTATTTGTCAGTTACACAACACTCCATGGGCACCGTATTGGGTCAGCACGATGCGACAGGCCGTAAAGAAAGGGTGGTGTACTATCTGAGCAAGAAGTTCAATGATTGTGAAGACAGGTATGCCACCATCGAAAAAGTTTGCTTATCCTTAGTTTGGGCCACCCAACGCTTACGGCACTACACGATGGCATATCTAGCTTTACTGTTGTGTCGACATGATCTGATGAAGTACTTATTCCATAAGCCAACACTGGTGGGTAGATGCATCAAGTGGTAGGTTTTGTTATCCCAATATGACATCACCTTCATGACGCAAAAAATCAATGAAGGGGCAGGCCCTAGCAGATCACTTGGTTGACTTACCTTTGCTAGAATATTAGCCCTTGCAGACCTAGTTTCCCGACGAAGACATATTGTTCGCCATGGATGATTCGGGACTTGAGGACTCAGAAGACCAAAAGCAGTGGCGCCTCTACTTTGATGGGGTAGTAAACAAGAAAGGCCAGGGTATCGAGGTAGTACTGGCAACACCCCAAAAATAGCTCATCCCATTTTCCAAGAAACTGTCATTCCAGTGCACCAACAATGAGGCGGAATATGAAGCATGCATCCTTGGCCTGCAAGCTGCATTAGAGCATGGTGTACATAAGCTACAAGTCCAAGGCGACGCTTTGCTAATCATATGCCAGGTGAAGGGGAGTTGGAAGACAAAAGACCCGATGCTGGTGCCATATCACTCATATCTCCTGAAGCTCATGGCAGAATTCGAGAATAATTCCTTCTCCTTCATGAACAAAGCCAGGAACGCATTTGTAGACATGTTGGCAACTCTAGTGTCATGGTTGTCCATACTAGATGATCACGTGGTGGACGTATCAATGACTCGAGTACACTACCCCATGAGCTGCATGAACATTGAAGAAGCCGATCCACCCGAAGGGATTCCCGGGTACCACGACATCAAGGTTTTCTTGCAAACTGGGAACCTCCCACTTGATACCCCTACCACTGATAAGAAGATCATGAAGCGGCTTGCATTGAAGTATGTGCTTGGAGGTGGCCGTTTGTATAGAAGATCCTACAACCAGATGTTGTTAAGGTGTGTAGACAGAAAGGAGGCCAATACCTTGATGCTACAAATTCATGCCAGAATATGTTGTCCACACATGAATGGGATCCTGTTGGCCAAGAAGATCATACTACAAGGCTACAACTCGTCGACCATGGAGGCAAATTGCTATCAGTTCGTCCGAAGGTGCCACAACTGCCAGATCCACGGGAATCTGATCCACACTCCACCTCATCAACTGCATAATATGTCTGCACCTTGGCCCTTCTCAACGTGGGAGATCGATGTTATTAGAGCCATCCATCCTACAGCCTCCAATGGGCACCGCTTCATCTTAGTAGCAATCGACTACTTTACCAAATGGGTGGAAGCAGCCTCCTATAAGGCAGTCACTGCCTTGGCTACAGAGAAACTTATCTGGAACAATATTGTAGCCCAGTACGGGGTTCCTCACGCCCTCATCTCTGACAATGGGAAGAACTTCATAGCCAAGAGGGTGGAGGATTTCTTGCAGAGCCTCCACATCAAGAATCACAGATCCTCCCCATACCGCCTGTAGATGAACGACGCTGTGGAGCTTGCCAATAAGAACCTCACGAAAATCTTGAAGAAGATGGCGGAGACTCATCAGGATTGGCGTGACCAGCTCCCCTACGCGTTGTGGGCCTACAGGACATCCATCTGGACTTCTACAGGGGAAACCCCATACTCATTGGTCTACAGCATTGAGGCAGTTCTCCCTATTGAGATAGAGATTCCGTCACTTAGAATCCTGAGGGAAGCAGAGGTAGAGGAGGCAGAATGGGTCGAAGATCGATGCATACAGCTAAACCTAATAGACGAGTGCAGATTGTAGGCCTTGCATCATGCTCAGTGCTATCAGAAACACATGGCCAGGTCCTATCAAAAGAAGGTCCGACCTAGAAGCCTAGCGTCGGGAGATTTGGTGCTGCGAGCAATTCATCTGCCCGACCCAATTGTCGAGGTCCCTTCATCGTCAAGCAGGTTTTCTTAGGAGGAGCTATAATCCTAGAGGACATGGATCACATTGAACAGTCTGAGCCAGTCAACACGTGCTACTTGAAGAAATACTACCAGTGACCGGGTCCTGGTGCACTAGGAAAAGTCCTCTCCCTTGTATCTGATCACCCTACATCATTGCCTTCTACATTTGTAATCCACATCTCAGCATGTGTTCATTCTAATTCACTACATCCCTACATTTATACAGCATATGCACTTAGCATCCATATTTGGATTCTTGTATCAGCATGCATGCGCATACACCATTTGCATCGTGGCCCGATGATGAAATTGGAAAAGGTTAGCCTACCTCAGGAAAAGGTTCTCATCTCCCGAAGAGTTCTATCTAGATCATCTAGCAAGTGAGGAAGCTACCTCCTATCGAGAGCAGGACGAAGCTTTCAAACTCTCTAAGGACCCACACTTCCAAAAGGGAGATAAAATGCTATGGTGTGAGCGAGAGTGAGCAAGAAAAATCATAATGTATAGAGGCACAAAAGAAATGAGAAGACAGAAGTCAACCCTAAAGAGAAGTGTGTGAGCTGACTTTACCCCTACTATACCTAGGGGAGGAGTCGGAGCATACACCTAAGCGACCCACACCTTTGAGGATTAGCCCCCCTTCTTAGTAAAAGCCTCCCACCTTGGCGGCCATTACCCTTGATAGGAGTAGAGTGAACCCACATACCTATGAGGGAGTAAAAGAAAAACTGATAATATAAAAGAGCAGGTGTGGGACCCAGAGAGTTTGATGTGGAGCCCAAGCCACGTCATCGTCTAAACACTTACGACCAAGATATCCATCATTCCAGTATCCACTATCCTAGTACAACCACCCCGCTACCCAGAGTGCCACCCGCTAGCTAGGGATCGAATAGAGCCCATCGGGCAGCAAAATCTCTTTTTCCCCTTTTAGGCAGGCATCAAAGCTTTCCTAATGCTGAGGGCCCAACACAACTAAGTAAGCAATCCATGCATCAACATTTTCATTACTTCCCCCATCGTCGTTACCACAGGATAGGATTTTGCCTAGTCGTTAGCCAAGGGCATGTCACCTACCCACATGGTTAACCCTAGCAGAACATCTACACCAGGGGCATGTTAGCTGCCCACACGGTCCACTTCCGACCAGGGGCATGTCAGCTGCCCTTGTGGCCACCTCCAACCAGCCACATCTCAGTCAGGGACACACTAGCAGCCTCTACTTCGGCCCCACTAAATGAGACATCCACAGCCAAGGGCATGTCAACTGCATTTTGTCAAATGAGTGTTTGACTGGATGCTTCAGGCCAAGAGCTCAGTGCAAGTCGGTAGCTCCACACTGAAGGCCAGTAAAAGGAATGGATAGAGGCAGATCATCAAGCCCAAAAGCACTCCAGTTTGAGACTCTGGAGGCCAGGGAACTGCAATAATTTTCCTTACGTTCGGGAGCCACGTGGTAGCTGCGTGCAGCACACATGCATTTCTACTAGGAACACCAGTGGCCAGTTTACAATAGAAGTACCTCCCCATACCTGATCTAGAGGCTAGGCCGAGCAAGTCACAATAATGTATCCAATCTACGCCTTCAAAAGGGTAGGTGTTTTGGCCTGTCCCAATGCTATGGTGGAATCACTCAAAGCAGCTAGTCACACAAGGAAATAAAAGGGGGCACACAATGAAAAATCATATATTCTTCATTCCGATTCAAGTTCAAGGGTACAACCATTGAGTAAGTCACAGAAGTGCACTACATGTGTTCGGCTCAGTTATCCCCTCCAGTTTGAGACCTTTTTGAGCTACTAACATTTTGAAATAGAGGAGCGCCAGGGGCCATTTCACTGATTTGCCAATTCGCCTGTGTAGTGCCCTATATGCCTCAGAACAACCTGTGCCACTCACCAAAGTCAGATCACTAGAGCTAATGCCGGTTCGTAGTAGACGAGCCAGTTCAACGGTCATGGAGTAGGTTTCTGAGGATACAGCTGGAAGATGGAAAGCATGAGAGAATGTTCAAAGGCATCCTGGCAGAAACCAAACTGATGTAGGACACAAGTAGGGTGATACTCCACTCCTCTAGTCAGGCCAGGAAGAACGAGCACCCTCATGTCGGTGCCATTGAAGAACACTGTGAAAGACTCTGTAGTTGATGGGACGATTCGCCAAGCTATTTGATCTCCAAATAGTCTCTCCAACTTCTCATAGAACTCTCGCACCCCAAAAATGGTCCAGGTATGTCTTCTCTGACAATAGGCTTCAAATGCTGGCCTCTGAGGACGCAGGACCTCGACTCCCATGTGAGCCACCAGCCACACTTGTCAAAGTATTGAGTCAATAAACAGATGTGCCAATCTCAGTAGAATCCAGAAGTTACATGCGCCAATGTTCCACAACCATAGAAATGGCGACACTGGTGGACAGCATGATCCAGGCCCCGATAAGTCTGTACCAGGTTTCACGGCAGCCAGATCAATTGGTTTGCTCATCATTGCCAAGCTGTCTCTGCTACCTCAATCGCCACGGTCATCCAGCCATGACTGAATATGAGCTCCCCCAAGAAATGTAGGACAAAACCGTGTAGCCAAAGATCTTCTCCCAATACTAAGCGCCTCATGATTACTACATCAAAGTAGTCCAAGCGAAGCATGGGTTTGGAATCGTCTACACATATCAAGTGCCTCCCGCATTCTGCAGTATTCAGGCCAGTTAGTTGGCAAAGGATAGATACATACCCGTCCCGGCGCATGAAGACCAGAGGCCCCAGTAGTCTCGATAGGCCACAAATTTGCTTGGTTTCATCCTAGATGATGGTCAATTCCTCACGACCAAACTGGAACATGTGGTGGGTTGGTTTCCAAAATCTGGCCATGACACACAAGAGATATCAGTTCACCTTGACATCCCCGATCTTCAAGAGTCGTCTAGAGATCCCCCAGCACCACAACTTTTCTCGGTCACTGTCAGAAAGCATGTCGATCCAGAACCTCAGTACGTCCGAGCAGTGGGGCGGAGTGACCATCGTCCAAAAACCCTAGAAAGTCCACAAGAGCACCATATCAGGATCCCGTAGCTTACAACCATCCCACCTTACCATGGATGCCTCACCATGTTGCCCAAGAGAAGAGCACCAGCAACAAAAGAGAACGGAAACCTGGTGGAGCAGCGCCGAAGCCGTCACCGAAAGAGGAATGGCGAAGGAGGTGTCAGGTGGAGAGAAGGGAGCAAGCCACAGAGGAACTCTGGACCAAAGGGAGTGAGGCAAATTTTTGCCTCCCGTTCAACAAATGCCCCCATTTTAAAGGAGGAGGAGAGCCCGTGGGTAGCTACAGATTGGCGACCCGTGACTGTGTTAGAGGTCATGCGTGTCATGGTGGTGCGGATGACATGCGCGTGTTGGACAGGGATGCTGACCCTACGACAAAGGCGCTGAGAAGAAGTGTGTGCCACCTGCACATATTCATTAGGGATTTCCAGTAGTCACACCATCATCTGGGATGCACTTAAAGGGCATGCATGTCACATGCATGTATGGCACAAGGCTCGCCAACCGAGCCACCACTATCTAGAACTCACCTAACTGGCACAAAGATACTAAAGCTCAGCTATAAGCACAAACAAGTACATCCAAGGCACACAGTAAGGCAGCAAAGGAAGGAAGATATTTACCCTAAAAGCAAGGCAATTTAAAAGATAGTTCAAGTTACAGGACCAGTGTTTTATAGGCAACAATTTTTTATAACACTTGAAAGGAATACAAAGTCAAAATGAGTAACTAGTCCCAAGCTTCATCGTCGCTCTCATCTGGGTCCCGTCCCTAAGAGGCACGAGGAGTGCGGCGCTCGCCCTTACGTCAGAGCCGTCGGGCAATTGCAGCTGAAGCCGCATGAGAATGAGAGGGGGCAGAAGTAGAAGTGCCCGTCAAGTCTCCAACTGCAGAAGTATCCTCCTCGAGGTCGAGGTCGGCCTCGTCACTGCTACTCCCGAGGATGACATCCTCCAGCTAGTATTCCTAAAATAAGAGGGTCAGCCCCGGATGTGCACAGAGAAGAATGATAAATACAGAAGCAGGAAAACACTTACCTCCCTGCAAGCTTCCCGCCGGGCCTATTACAAATGAGAATAATGTTATCAATATGATCAGACATGTGCAGTCAGAAATTATAAAACAGAAGAGGTAGAATACAATACCTTGGCTCATCACATCCGAGCATAGAAGTCGCTCAGCCTGCTCTCAAACTGCTGTAACAAAAGCAAACAGTTGTGTCAGAATAGGCAGAATTACAAAATCATACCATGCCGCAAGGAAAACAACTTACCTCGGACCAGTTCTCCGCAAACCACATATCCCATTGTTGCTCGCAGAGATCTTCCTCGAAGAGGTATGGTTTGTAGGCATGCTCGTACCACTCTTGGTACTAGTCATAGTTGGTGGGACGGAGGGTATACCAGCTCTTGTCAATAATAATCTCCGCTGCAATAGAGTGAGCCCGTACGCAGGTAGTGGCTCGAGGTACCATCTCAGTAGGAGGCGGAAGCAGAATGCCAAACTCTGGGGTGAACTGATGACGAACCCGACCAAGCAGGTAGAAGGCTGACTTCTTGAAGTAGAAAATTTTCATCTGCTTCCAATAGTAAGTCCGGGTGGAGTTCAAAGGCTCCCAATCTAGCCTAGCGTACCGCTCAAACGGCCTTAGCTCAACTTGTACAAGGCAAAATAGAACACAAGTCAGTCCAGCAAGATAATAGAAAACAGAGAAAGTAGTAAATAGGTGTTATGTTTGCAGACTCACATCATGTATCGACAGTAGATCCAGTAGGTTGTGGTAAGACTCATAACCGTATACCCCTGCTGTCGTATAGCGGTCTAGCTCACACCACTACCGTGGAAGTGGGAGAAGTCTAGGGTGGATGCAGAAGAAATGATGCCGCGTACAATGCTCCATCTACCGTACTACAAATATGGAAAAGTGAGTCAAGAGATTATCATATTGCTTAAATGGAAGGAGATAATACAAGAGCTTACCGTCAGTAGCAAGTAGAATCCCACGTGAAATCGTTGGTTACTCTTTACTATACTGTCCAGGCCGCAAAGCATGTAGGTATAACTGGCACTACCCTAGTCATACCGATCATTTGTAATGACGATCCAGAAGAGCAGCGTTTTTGTCCGCCCAAAGTGAAACAGAAAAGAGAGAAAACTAGTCTCCAAACATCTAAAACGGAGATCTAGAAGAGCAGTGATTTCGTCTGTCCAAAGAAAAACCGAAAGAGAGAAAACTAGTCTTTGACTGTCTAGAATAGAGATCTAGAAGAGCAGCAATTTCATCCTTCTAGAGCGAAACTGAAAAGAAAGAAAACTGGTCTCCAACCATCCAGAGCAAGATCTAGAAGAGCAACGATTTCATCAATCCGGAGCGAAATTGAAAAGAGAGAAAGCTGGTCTCCGACCATTTGGAATGGAGAACTAGAAGAGTAGCAATTTTGTCCGTCTGGAGCGAAACCGTAAGAAAGAAAACTGGTCTTTGATGGTCCAAAATGGAGATCCAGAAGAGCAGTGATTTCGTCCATCAAGAAAAAAGCCAGAAAGAGAGAAAATTGGTCTCCGACCGTTCGAAAAGGAGATCCAAAAGAGCAACGATTTTGTCCGTCCAAAGCGAAACTGAAAGAGAGAAAACTGATCTCCAACCGTTTGGAATGGAGATCTAGAAGAGCAACGATTTTGTTCCTCCAAAGAGAGACTGAAAAGAGAGAAAACTGGTCTCCGATCATCTGAAATGGAGATCCAAAAGAGTAGTGATTTTGTTCATCCTGAGCGAAATTAAAAAGAGAGAAAACTGGCCTTTGGCCATTCAAAATGGCGATCCAAATGAGCAACGATTTCATTCATCCGGAGTAGAACCAAAAAGAGAGAAAATTGGTCTCCAACGGTCCGGAACAAAGATCCAAAAGAGCAGCGATTTCGTTCATCCAGAGCGAAACCAAAAAGAGAGATAATTGGTCTCCGACCATCTAGAATGGAAATACAGAAGAGCAACGATTTCATCCATCCGGAGTGAAACCAAAAAGAGAGATAACAAGTCTCTAGTTGTCGGAAATGAACATCCAAAAGAGCAATGATTTCGTCTGTCCAAATCGAAATCGAAAAGAGGGAAAAAAACTAGTGAGATCTGATACTTGATCTTGCTACGACTGAACACAACCACTGCTGATGTTCGATCACCATTGGCTGAGTTGGGCGCTTACCCTGAAGCTCAACTGTGTCTACTAACTTGAGATCCATCATCGTCTTGATATTGAATTCTGTGGGCAATCTCAGATGTAGTTATAGATGTATTAAAGGGGCATTCTGTAACTTCTACAAAAGAGTAGGGGCATAGTTACATTTTTCCCACATTGAGGTGCTTCAATTGTTCAGGCAATGCTTGCCATCGAAGAAGACATCTAGCACCTTTGACCATGTTCTGAAAATTCCCAAAGAATGTGCACAAAATTATGAGAGTACAGGGATATGATTGTAATTTTCCCACCTTGACTACTGATTGTAGTGGGAGGCCCATTTTCTTGCCAAACACTGTGCATGTACTTCTAAAGGTGGAAATTGGGCCAGGTCGGCCCTGGGCCTCCCGGCCCTGGCCCGGGCCTAAAAACATTTCCCTGGGCTGGGCCGGGCTAGGCCCGCCATGGGCGTGGGCTGTGCCGGGCCCAAGCGTCAGGCCTGCCAAAGCCCATTTACTAGGCCCAATTTGGCTTGTGAAAACAGTCTGGACCGAGTCGGGCCAGCCTGCCTGCAAAAATTTTAAAAAAAAACAAAAAAAAAATATAAGGCGCACCTACCTGGCGCACCATTCCACAACGCTAAATAATATAGCCATTTGCAATGGCTAAATAATATAGTCGTTTTCAACGGCTATTTCGCCATTGCATATTTCTTATGTTTTCTTTTTTTAAACTTAAAATTTACTCCATTTACCCTATAAATACCCCCTACTCCATTCATTTTTCTTCACCACTCAATCTTCTCTTCACTTCTCAACTACAAGTCTACAACTTTCTCTCAACTTTCAAGTGAAGATTTCGCTGTTTGGCTTTGGATTCCGGTCCGTCTTCTACTCTCCAGTCTCCACGCGACACCAACTGAGCCAGCAACGTCAAAATTTCTCTACTTCTAATCCCTCCAAATTCTTTACTTCTAATCCCTCCATTTTTGGGTTTTGATTTTTGTGGGTTAAGAGTTTTATTATTTTATATTCATTTTTTATATTAAAATGGAAAATATTGGTAATGTTGGTAGCTATGACTATATCTCTAGTATGGAGTCAGATCAGCCTCAGTCTACCTCAACCATACTATACAGTCCACAATCACTAAAAAAACCTAGGAAACAAAGTTCTTGGGTTTGAGAGCATGTTACATTAAACCCTGTAGATTAAACTAGGTGTTACTGTAATTATTGTAATACCACATACACATGTCCTAGGGGAGGAGGTGTAAGTCATATATCAAGACATTTACAAAAATGTATACCTAAACATAATAAAGATGATAACATAGATTTAAAACAATCGAAATTACAAGTAGGATCTAGTGATATAATTAATTGGAAATATAATACAGAAGAAGTTAAGGAAGGAGTAACTAAATTTATAGTACAAGACGAACAATCATTTTCTTTTTCTGAAAATAAAAATTTTGAATCATGTATGCAAAATTATTTAAATCTACAGTTTAAAAGTTTTTTCTAGAAATACAACAAGAAATATAATTTATAAAACATTTTAAAAAGATAAAAAAGATTTAATTGGAATATTTTTTAGTTTATTATGTAAAATATCATTAACATGTGATGTTTGGACTAGTCCAAATAATTTT
>JAMKQA010047072.1:0-19329 GCA_024699735.1 Posidonia australis | reverse complement strand
TTTTCTTTTCATTAGTTATTAAGGTAGTTTTATTAGGAAAGTTTTAATTTCTTATCAAAAAATTATAATTTTTTGAAATTGTTTTTATATTTTTTTAAGTTTTATTTTTTGTATTATTTTTATTGAAACAGATGAATATGGTAATTTTTTTTATATTAAAATTTTAAATATTAATTAAGTGTTTTTTTACTTTTAGTTTAGTATTAATGAATCGTATTACGATTTTATCATTCAATAACTTTATAATCGAATTCGAATTGTTAATAATACTTTTGTTTTACGATTTCATTCAGTACATATTTTATTGGTACAATTACTGTTTCGTTATTGTTCTATATTATCGAACAATGTTATATATTTTTAAAATCAGTAGCATGATCTTGAAACAGTTTCATGTTACGATTTAGAAATCAATATTTATCCCTCCATATATGTTGCAAAAGATCAGTTTTATGTTTTTGAAACAGTTTCGTGTTACCATTTAGAAATCAATATGTATCCCTCCATATACGTTGCAAAGGATCAATTTTAAGTTTTTGAAACAGTTTCGTGTTATGATTTCAAAGTCGGTATTTAAAGGAAAAGCAAAAGATTTGTTACGAAACATTAATACTAAATGAAACAGTTACGAATAGTAAATAACATTCACAAATTCTTAATACAAAAGCATCTCGCTCGTCTGCAAGGCATGGAAAAAGATCTGGTCTGTGTATGAGCATTGAAGCAAACGACACGACCGACCTCACCAAATACCAAACTCTTCCGTTTCATCAACCATGCTATAGCTAATTGCTACTGCTATTCACCATCCCGACATAAAAGTAAAAGAGTGAACGAATGAAAGATAATAATATCAACAAACTAGAGCCCAGTCCATTTTGTCTCTTATTGGGCTGGCTAACTGGCTGGGCCCAGAGGGAGTCTCCAAACAAAGAAGAGGAAGAGGAACAAGAATAGGAAGAGTTAGAAGAAGTGGAAGAAAAGAAGATCAGAGCGAAAGAAGACGAGACGAGGTGGAGGAAGAGGGGGGTGGAGGGCGGCGGCTGAGCAAGAGGTTCTCGGACAAGGTGGGAGGAGGAGCCATCGGCACGGGAGAGGTGGACTACAAGACCAAGTCCAGCACCACCTGGAGCCACAACTACCTCAATCAGAAGCCATGGCACCCCCTCTCCTACCCCAATCAGCACCTCAAGTGGATTGCCGAGCAGACCCACGCGTAGAGAGAAAGAAGAGCCGAGGAAGTCGCCAGAGAGGTCTTCCACTAGCACGATCAAACTCCACTTTCCCAATCGTCCTCCTCCTCTCTCTCTCTATCTCTTCCTAATCTTCTTTGCTGCTGCTGCTGCAGTTTGCCCAGGAGCAGGAATTCTTCAGCCAGTCTGCACTCGTCTCCAAGAAAGAAAAGGAGACTGGATGGGAGACGGCGGCGGCATCAAAGGGAGACGGCGGCGGCATCCTGGGGAGAGGGCGACGGCATCCAAAGGAGAGGGCAACGTTGATGTTGCTGCTGCGATTGAAGGCGTCCGAGGGAGAGGGCGGCGGCATCTAGGGGAGACGACGGCTGCATCCAGGGGAGACGGCGGCGATGGGTGGGGGGTGCTGGTGTAGAAATAGGGTGAGGGTTTTTTATGATAATGGGAGGGGGCGGTTGATTTAAATAATTTTTAGATTTTAATTTGGAAGGGGGGAGTGGGCGTAACGTTTTTGAATTTTGAATTTTTTTTTAAAAACCACAAACCAGATTTGCTGGATATAAAGGTAGTTTTAAATGTTGAGGAAGTATGTAATAGATATGTACTCTATATAAATATATATATATATATATATATATATGTATAAATATATATTAATCAAAACATAAAACATCTTAATACAGGATCAGGGTCTAGATAAGCAGACCAAAATGGAACGGTCGATCGGACCTGGACTCATGGCACCAAATCGACAGACCGAAAAACCACTAGGTCAACCGAAAACCCCTGATTCGGCAGACCAGAAACGTTCAGTCGACCGAACTAGGAATTCTGTCAACACCCAAGACTTCTAGAACGACAGACCGAACGAATTCGGTCGACCGAACCAAGAGTCAAGGGGACAATCTGCAATAGAAACGACATACCGAAATAATTCAGCATGCCGAATCAAGCAACTACAGGGCACTCCGAAATGGGACCCAAAGTCCAATCTTACAAACCACCAATCCAAACCATGCAAACAATATATCAAAATGAAGATCTTGACGAAATCTTCCAAACTAGACAAGCAACACTAAGATCCATCAAGTGGATCTCAAGAAATCAATAAAAAACACAAAGGGGGCATTATTCACTCCAAATCATAAATACGACCATAAATAGCCCATAAATGCACAATAAATTCTAATAAAATTACTACAATTACCAGCACACTAACATGCACCTATGGTACAAATTTGAAACCAAAAAAAAATCTATGAGGTGCACACCTTCATCGAAGACACGGCGGCGCGAGACGGACGGTGACGCTCCTCCAACCATGAGCTACTCCCCTCCTCCACACGACGATGGCGGTACGGCAGTGGCTGCATCTTCCTCCTCCCGACCATCTCCCTCTATCTCTCGTAGCCATCTCTCCCTCCCACCTCCCCTCTCCCTTTTCTCTCCCTCTCCCATGCGCGGGAGAAGAAGAAGAGGAAGGGGTGGGGCCCGAGGGAAGGAGGAGGAAGAAAGAATGAATGAAGGAAAGGAAAGAGAGAAGGGAAGGAAAGAAAGGAAGCCATAAGCACAAAGTCAGACCACACGACCTTCCACGTCCACGTGACTCGTGCAAATCGAGATCCGCCACTAGAGCATAGGACAAACCCTCAAAACTCCTACGAGGGCCGACACAACACCCGGACCACATCACACTACACCAAAAAGGCCAAAAACACACAATTTGTGCGTCAGACACTACTAAGAATGTGTCCCACATTGAGCATTGGGACTCCTAATGCCCAACACACCTGAATTTCATCTTAATTACCTGGCCAAAGCACCACTTCTAAAACTAGGTCTTTACAGTGATGGTGCTACGACTGGCCAGAAAGATTTGGCAAACTCTACATAGTACTTATAAACGTAAGAAAAATATTGCTTGGATTTATAAGATATATAAGCAGCTTTTTACACATTGTCAGGGAGAGCATTCTATTCAGTAGTTTTACAGTTTTCTTCGGTCTTTACTAGATGAGTTAGAATATACCAACCCTTTGTAGTAGACATCTCAAAAATACAACAATACAGAGAGAAGTAAGCTATGGCTATTTTCTTGGTAAGGTACAATCCCATTTTGACGTCTCACATTCATGGTTCAATTCTTGATGTAGAGACTCTTCCATCTCTTTCATCCACCTTCTCTCGAGTCCTGTGGATCTCAATAACTACTCCTGCTCTAGTTCCTGATCAATCAGCATTAGTTACCTCCACCAGAGGACATGGTTGGTCGTGGTCATGTCGATCGTCAACAGGCGGACGTGAGGCTTGTCGGTGTGATCACTACAATCATACCAATCATCCATCAGATCATTGCTGGTGCATGTTTAACAGACCTCCTTGGGCTAGACATGTGACAAAGACTTAATCTAATGATTCATTCATTGCTATTGTCGCCCATGCATCCTCCGTAGGTATAACTGCCTTGTTAGTTTCCAATGATAGTTCTTAGATTATCAACTCTAAGGCTTCCTCAGTACTTGAGACCTTTTTACCTGACTTTCCTACATATCTAATATTAAATCTATTTTCATTGCCAATGGTTTCCATTGTTCTGTCTCTAAGGAAGGTGTGGTTCAAGCCACTTCCCATATTACACTTGATAAAGTACTTTATGGGCCGGATTTTCCAGTAACTTTACTCTCCATTAGTACTATTACCTGACAACTTTACTTTCTGTAACTTTCTTTCCATGTCATTGTACTTTTCAGGACCACAACGAGGAGGATTGGTTTGAGCCATGAGCATTGTTGTAGTATATATATGCTAGTGATTGCCATCTATTACATCTGCTGAAGAGTCTTCGTTACTATGGCACTACCATCTTGGTCAACCATCGCATCGTAATCTTTAGCAAGCTCTTCCTTAGATCACAGTTGAGTCTTTTGCTTGTGAGTCACGTCGTTTAGATAAACACCATCATGCTACCTATAGGCGTTCTAGGTTGCCTAGTAGTCAGAGTCCCTTTGATTAAGTTCACTTTAACATCTGGGGACCCATTCGTGGTTTGTCAACATCTGGTTATTGATATTATGTTTTTTTGTGGATAACTATTCTCGAGTGTCTTAGGTGTATCTTCTAAAGGATAGACATAATGTGTTAGACATTATCAAAAAAAAATTTGCTTAAATAATAAATCGTTTCTCTATTACTTCTAAAATTTTTTGGACTGACAATACCCTTGAGTTTGTTCAAAGAGATGTCCAAAAGTATTGTGCCTCACAGGGGATTCTTCATCAAACCTCATGTTCACATACCTCTCAACAAAATGTGGTGGCAGAACGCAAGTATCAACACATACTTGACGTCACTTGCACTATCTTTTTGCAGATGAATGTTCACAAATCCTTTTAGTCTAAAGTTGTGCTCACTATTGACTACCTCATAATAGGATACCTTCGACACCTCTTAATGGTGAAATTCCTCTTAAACGTTTGTGTCTTGATAAGGAACTATTCTGTCTTCCACCAAAAGTTTTTGAGTGTGTTGCATAAGTTCAAGATCTAATTCCATGACTCAATAAGTTAGCTCCTTGGTCTCTTAGGTGTGTATTTGTGGAGTATTCTAGAACTCAAAAGGGATACTGGTGCTATCATCCTCCAAGTCATCATTACTTTGTATCTCCTGGTGTTACTTTTTGGGAGTCTAAATCCTACTTTGACTCTATTGATTCACCTACTATCCTTATTGCTACTCCTATTCCTTTTCCTGTTGATATTCTAGATACAGGGGTTGATCAACGACAACCTTTGTAGGGAAATATGCCTTGTCCACTACAGGTATATCATCAAAATGGAAACATGCATCCGCCAACTAAGACTAAGCCATATTTCTCCTCTGCAGATCTTCCACCACAATACCTTGATGTACCCATTGCCCTATGCAAAGGTACTTTGTCTTCCACTACCCATCCTATTTCTACTTTTATGACATATAATTTCCTTCACCCATCTTTTCGTCAATTTGCCTTATCCATATCCTCAAAGTTTATGCCCAAGAACTATCAAGCAGTGCTGCTTCTACCACATTAGAAAGTAGCCATGAATGAGGAGATGCAAGCTTTAATCACTCATGGTACATGGGATTTAATTGCTCAACCTGAAGGAACCAACATAGTTGGTTGTCGGTGGCTATTCAGTATCAAGTACTAACCTAATGGTTCAGTGAACAAATACAAAGCGCAATTGGTAGTTTGTGGCTTTATATAGTCATATGACATTGACAATGAGGAGACCTTTTATCCAATGGCTCGATTTAATTCCATATGAGTGGTCTTGTCTATTGCTATCAATAAGTCATGGGACCTACACCAATGTGATATGAAAAATGCATTCTTGTACGATAATTTGGCAAAATAGGTTTACATGAAGCAACCCCCAAGGTATGTTGCTCAGGAAGAGAACAGTATGTGCCTTCTGAAGAAGGCCATATATGGCTTCAAGTAGAGTCCTAGGGCCTAGTTTGACAAATTCAACTGGGTGGTGATGCATTTTGGCTACACAAGATGTGTTGTAGACCATTCAATGTTCAATAAGAAAAACACCAATGATTGTGTGTTATTAGCAGTATATGTTGATGATATCATTCTTACAAGGAATGATGCTACAGGCATCAAAGAAATCAAACAATATTTGCAACAACATTTCACTACAAAGGCTATAGGACATCCTAAGTATTTTTTAAGAATTAAATTTGCTTATGCCAAAGGGAAGATGATACTGTCTCAAAGAAAATATACACTTCATTTTCTCCAGGAGACAAGTCTCACAGCATGTAAACCAGATAGTACTCTTATTGATCAGACACCAACCTTCTAGGCTAGTTCTATAGGCGTATATGAGAATGTTGATAGATATAGACGACTGATTGAGAAGCTAATCTACTTGATAGTGACACGTCTAAATATCTCATATGCAGTTGGACTTTTCAGTCAATTCATTCATAAATCTAGAGAGATACATTAGCAAGGTGCCTTATGTGTACTTGCATACATTAAAGGTACACCAAAACGAAAGCTAGTCTATAAGAAGCATGGCAACTTAGATGTTGAGACATATTCTGATTTTGGTTATGCAGGAGACAGGAATAATAGAAAATCTACATCAACCTACTATACCTACATAGGCAGAAATCTTGTAACCTAGCGAAGTAAAAGGCAAAATATTGTATCGAAGTTTAGTACAAAAGCAAAGTACCGCTCCAAGGCTCAGACAACTTGCAAGATAATTTGACTTAGGTCCTTGTCAAAGCTTGGCTTCCCTATGATGACACCCATGGTTATACATTATGTTAACCAGGTAGTGATTTTCCTTGCAAATGATCCTACTTTCCACGAACTACTAAGTATATTAAGATAGACTATCATTATGTACGTAATATGATAATGAAAGAAGTCATCCACACCCCATATGCTTAGTCAGCAGAACAATTAACAGATGTCTTTACTAAAAAGTTGAGTATTGAAGTTTTTGGAGTTTTTAAACCTTTATGTAACAAACTAAACATGATTAATATTTATGTTCCAACTTGAGAAAGAATATCAACAATATATTATTGAAGCAATGATTATCTCTTATATGAGTACGTGTAATATACATATCCGTATAAGAGATAAACCTTATATATATATATACATACATATATATATATATATATATATATATATATCATTAACATAAATCGTTCTTTCCTTAATTCCAACAAAAATAAAATTAAGGATGCTATTTCTTTTATTTCTCATTCTACTATTTCCAGACTCGTGGCACGGTAGAATAGGTCATTTAATCTCTTTAAAAGAATGATGAACCTTGACATGATCCCTATACATGCTATTGATTGTAATACAAAATGTGACGCATATGCTCCAAGTCTACAGGAAGCCCTTTAACTCTGTTAGTAGGGATTCTCACATATGAGACTTGGGACCGTACTGATGTATGTGAGTTGAATGACATACTAACAAAAGATAAGTAGTTCTTAATAACCTTAATTGATGATAGCAGTAGATACCGGTATGTTTGTTTCTTCAAATATAAGGACGTAATCTACTAGTTTAGATACTTTAAAAATGAGACTGAAACTCTAGTAAGTAAGAAACTCAACAAAAATTTCAGCTTTAACTTCTGTGCTACAACATTCGATAGTCCATTACGTTAAAAAGAACACACTTACGAATTCCACAAGCAACTAGAGACAGACTGTTGTTGACTTTGTATTAACTAATCCTCCGACTTATTATGGTGCTCCAGAAAGTATAGGGCCAGCACACACCGACTGTTGCTTACCCAAGGTCTGGATGCTCTGTGAGTGGTTGTAGATGCGAGTGGGGTCACTGAGGGATCGTTTCCTAATTCTTCCATCAGATCCTCTTGAGCTTGTGCTGATGGAAAAAGACGAATAAGGGCACGATGGTTCTGGACAATCACCGGCTTTCGTGAAGAGAACCATGTTCTGCAGGTATTTCTCCTGAAAGTCAACTCCTACTTCAGTTACTGTGTCCGTTTCTGCTAGATTAATTTTTTTGAATGGTTCATCGTCGTCGGACCAGTAGCCAATTTCTAGGCCGTCCTGCATGGCCAGATCATTGTATTCCTCATCTGACTTCGTTGATTCCTCGTCAACTGACCCCTCCATCTGTCAAAACACGAGCAGCATGCTATGACAATCAAGAAGTCTGGTGGTGCACATAGCAATTTGAGTAAAATATGTGCGGAGATGCCAAGTGCCAAGGGTGTAGCCATACTAATTATTGACAGATAACCAAGCTATGTATTTGAGTACGAAATTTAAAGCATCTATCAACAAAATAGATTTATCTATCAACTCACAAAGGATCATATTTATCATAGAACATGTCAGATGCTAGTAGCAAAATGTTGCAGTCAAACATGTAACTGCGTACAGTGTACATTTATTACAGAAGTGCCATAAGCATCTGGCCGATATCCAAGCAAAAATTACGAAAATCAATGGGTCTTCACAAGCTCAGAGGTTCAAAATTCAAGCAGCAAACATCCACATATATTTTTCATTATGATTGAAACGCAGCTTTTAGTTGTTCTGGACCAATTCTAGGATCTCAATGTCAAAACTTGGTCCACTCTAAGACTCATTACATGAGGAGTACCTTGGTATCAGTTGAGGAATCAACATCCAACGGTAGATGCATGTTTACGAGTTACCATGATTTACTTTATATACCCACTCATTTCAACCTGTATTAATCCAAATAGGAATCCTAGAATGACCGTATCAAAGTGGACATGATGAAAAACATTTTATAATAGATAATGTTGTAGAGAATGTTCACATTTTATTAGACGTAACATGCCAAAAAAATGACTGTATTAATCCTCACCTCATCATGAATTCCCTTATTGTCTATATCACTAGTATCCTCGTCAGTATCCACACTATGGCCAACCTCAGCTTCTTCATCACTGCCAGACACTGAAATGCCCTCCTTGAGCTGGAAAAATGAGTGCCCATCAAAATTGAATGTAGCCAAAAGGTAGTCAACCAAGACAGTTTCTTTTGGACTATGACAACTTAAAAAGCATTAAAAAGTGGAAGGTTGACAAACCAGACAACATTTACAAACTTAATGCCGATCTGGATCTCATCTTCCACACAAAATCATTGTAAAAATTTCAATGCTTACAGTAGACTCATATTTTATACACTAAATTGTATATGGACGATTGAATGTTAAAGCAAACATAACTAAATATCACTAATTTCCAGCTAAAATAGAACTACATGACAAGATCAAAATAGAAGCTAAAAATAACAGATAAGTACCTCCTTGGCATGTCCTTCTGACAATTTAGGTGAGCTGCAACAAGAAGAATAATATCTGCTACCGGTATCAGTACCATCACCTCGGGAGTCATCAATACTCCCAGTGTGACTTGTACCCCCCGTATCACTTGGCCAAGCACTGATGCCAAAACTACCAAACTGAAGATTAACTGGTTCTGCCATTCCAATTTGCAATGGTCCATACATTGGACTGCCTACACACTTTTCACTCCCATCACAAGATTTTGTTTTCCCATTACCGTCAACAGAATCCACAGGCCAAGCCTTAGCAACAGAACCATCTGTGTTAAGAAGAGCCATCAGATGTCTGGATGAACCTTTCCTCTGAATCAATTGAAACATCCCTTTAGAACTCAAGGAGTTAGCAGCACATTGGTTCCTATATTCTTCACATATTAGTGGAACTGTGTTTTTTATTGGGTCATAGAGCTGTTCCCCTGCCTCTCGTCTCCGCAGGCAGCTAAAAGCAGTGGCATGAATAGCAGCTACACTTCTGTCAACATTCGTATTATTTACTTTTGGTACAAGATGCTTGTCTGCTTGGTTACATAGATATTCTTGAATGGTTCTGATGTTGCGAATGTACTTCACATATTTATTTTTTGCAGGATCAAGCGTCATGTATTTTGCACGCACAGCAAATCGCTCAATGTGCTTCTCCTCATTTGTAATGTATATCATATATGGGATTATCGAGGGATGCTTCTTCATCAGACCCATCTGTCATAGGAAGAAAAAGAAATCATGAATTATTACTGGAAAGAAAAAAATCATGTACTGCAATAGGCTGATGTAAAAGTGAACCTTATTTTATCATTCTTTCAGAAGTAAAATTCATATGAATATAGGAGCTTAAGGATTTTTGTAACATATCTACCAAAAGATCATCATAGGAGCTCAAGGTGTTTCCCTACATATCTAACAACAACAAAAATATCAAATACTTAAAAACTGCTTGAAATAGCACAGGATCCATACCACAAAATTCAGGCTCAAATGTACTCCCTCAACAACAACAGACTCTTTTCGATCTTCCCATGAAGTAATAAGACGATCAAGGCTGTCAATTACCATTTCACTTTGTGCTTTATAACCTTCAATAGCCATTTGCTTCTCAGTGATGGAACCTGCAACTGGAGATCGATTATCAGACTTTTCACTTGAAACTCTGTCGAATACTTCCTCCTTGAGTGTTGAGTGAGAAACACCAGCTAATTTCTTTGCTTTACGTTTAGCCTTTGCATCTGCAACAGCCACAGGGTCCAAGCATTCCCCGGCATGATATGTCGATGCCCACAGAAGAGGGTTTTGCTTTTCATTCACAAAACTCCTCATCATGTGGCGTATTGAGTCAGTAGCAACAACATTAGTGACACCCAATCGGCTACCCTGCGTACAAACATGTAATGGATTATCATCTAGGTGAGTTAAAAATGTATATTTAATTTGTCTATTGTTAGATGTGTGTTATTAGAATTGTAATTATCTCTTACATGGATATCCATACAAAAAGAAAACCCAATATATATGTAATAACCATAATTATCAACATGGTATCAAGAGCAAGGTTCTCCAAACCCTCGGCACTGCCAACCACCACCAATAAGCTTCGCCCTCCTTCCGACCACCACCACCAAGTTCTGCCCCTCCTCCATGGTCCATTGGGGCCTTCTCTCTCTTCTGTCGGTCCCCACACCTCCTTTTCCACATGCCAACACTTGCAACTGGCTCTATACTACCCATCACCAACCTACTCTCTACCCTTTAGGGCCTCCTCTACCAATGCCGCTCCAACCCACTGCTGTTGTTGCCTACAAATCCTGTTGCTTGGTCGCCACATCACTCTTCTGTCCTTGAAGGGTTCTGTCGGTGATCATCACTAGTTCTATCAACCGCTCCACACCATGATCTAAGTGAGATCCAACCTAGAAACTCTCTACTGCCTCTATTCCAACATTATTTTTATCTTCTACCACTACATAGAGGTTCTACTACTTCTATATCATTATATTTCGTTGTGCCGTACTTTGTTTTGCGTTGGATCTCCTATTATTCGTCAAAATCAGTCCTATTTAGGGGTTCTTTTTCAGCTTTTTTTTACAAGATTAGGCCATGCCTTCTACTATTATGGCTACTTCTCACGAAACATGGTTGAAAAATCTCTTTGGGACATACATAAAATTGAATAAAAAGAATTATCTTCTCTAGTCGCAAGCGTTTGAAACTTTTATTGACACACGTCGAATCTTACTAATGATCCCCCAAATGCAAATGATGCGACCTATAAGGATTGGCTAACAGATGACTGTGTAGTAATATCATGGCTTGTGAATGGTATAGATGAAAACATTTCCAGAGGCATGACGATGTTACGACTAATCAGGAAGAATTAGGAGACTCAGCATAGTACTTATGGACACGAGAAGAATATTGCCCAGATCTATAAGATATATAAGCAGCTTTTTACCCACCATCAGGGAGAGCGCTCGATTTAGGAATTCTACAATTCTCTTTTGTCTCTACTGGATGAGTTGGAAATCTACCAACCTTTTGTGACAAACATCTCCAAGATGCAACAGTATAGAGAGGAGTTAGTCCTAGCCATTTTCTTGGTAGGGCTTATTACCACATTATCATCTCAAATTCATGGTCTAATTCTTAGCATAGAGACTCTTCCATCTCTCTCGTCTACCTTCTCTCGAGTCCTACCTATCTCCACTAAGACTCCTACTCTAGTACTTGATCAACCGACATTAATTACTTCCACCAGAGGTCGTGGCCATGATGGCCTTGGTCGTGGTAGATCTTCAACAGGCGAACATGACACTCGTAGGTGTAATCACTACAATCACTCCAATCATCCATCAGATCATTGCTAGAGCAAGTTTGGCAAATCCCCTAGGCTAGACATGTAACGAAAACATTTTCTGATGATTCATTAACTCAGACAATGACTATTTCCTAAACTGATTATGATAGGTTTCTTCAACTCTAAAACAACTAACCCACTACTACTACAGCCCATGCATCCTAATCAGGTATGACTACCATATTAGCCTCTAGACATAGTTCATGGATTATCGATTATGGAACTTCTTTACGTATGTTGGGTGCTCAAAACCGTTTTACCTAACTTTTCCACTAATCTGATATTAAATCAATTGCCATTGCCAATAGTCGCCATTGTTCTGTCTAAGGAAGGTGTGGTTCATGTCACTTCCTATATAACTCTTGATAAAGTACTATGTGCCTAATTTTCAGTGAATTTACTCTCCATTAGTGCTATTGTCTGACAGTTT
This sequence comes from Posidonia australis, assembly GCA_024699735.1. Lineage (NCBI taxonomy): Eukaryota > Viridiplantae > Streptophyta > Magnoliopsida > Alismatales > Posidoniaceae > Posidonia > Posidonia australis. The sequence goes on along the minus strand of JAMKQA010047072.1, from coordinate 6,977 downwards.
TACTGCTCTGTAACTTTATTTTCCTATTATTGTACTTTTCAGAATCTACAAACAAGAAAAAGATTGATTTAAGCTGTGAACGTGATTGCAGTGTGTGTATGCTAATTCAGAATGACATACCTCGTGGACTAGCATTTATTACTTCTACTACAAAGGCTTTGTTGCTATGGTACTGTCGCCTAGGTCACCTATTGCATTGCAATCTTCAATAGAATCTTCCATGGATAATAGTTGAGTCCTTTGTCCATGAGTCGTGTTGTTTAGGTAAGCACCATTATGCTACCTATAAACGTTCTAGGTTATCTAACAATAAGAGTTCCTTCGATTTAGTTCATTGTAACATCTACGAACCTCTCGTGGATCATCAATGTCAAATTATCGGTATTATATTATTTTTATAAATGTCTATTCTCGAGTATCTTAGGTGTATCTTGTTAAAGATAGACATCATGTATTAGACATTATCAAAAAAAAAATACTGAAATAATAAATCTTTTCTCCATTACTCCAAATTTTTTTCACACCGACAATGCCTTTGAGTTTTGATCAAGGAGATGTACAAAAGTATTGTTCTTCAATAAGGATTCTTAATCAAACCCAATACCCACATACCTTTCAGCAAAATGATATGGCAAAATGCAAGCATCGATATATACTTGACATTACCCACACTATTGATGTTGTGCTCACTACTACCATCTCATTAATAGAATGCTCTCTACACCTCTTGGGGATGAAATCCTTCTTAGACATTTGTGTCCTGATAAGGAATAATTCTGTCTTTTACCAAAGGTTTTTGAGTATGTTGCATCAGGTCTAGATAAGTTGGCTCCTCGGTCCCTTAAATATTTGTTTGTCGGATATTCTAGAACTCAAAAGGGATATAAGTACTATCACCCTCCTACTTGTCATTACTTTGTCTCTGTTGATATTACTTTTTAGGAGTCTAAATCCTACTTTGATTCTATGAATCAACCTACTACTCCTACTACTATTCCTATCCCTTTCCCTATTGAGATTGTGCATACTGAGAGTGATCAATAGGGACCTTTGCTGGAACATATGCCTCCTCAACTACAGATATATCATCGATAACAGAAGACGCATCCACAAACTCAGACTAAGTTATCACTCTCCACTGTAGATCATCCACCTCAAAACCTTAATATACCCATTGTCTTACACAAAGATACCTGTTCTTCCACTGTCCATCTTATTTCTACCTTTTATTACATATGATCAACTTCACCCTTCTTTTCATCAATTTCTCTTAGTCATATCCTCAGAGTCTATACCTAGGAATTATCGAAAAACACTGCTTCTCCTACATTGAAAGGCAACAATGGACGAGAAAATGCAAACATTACTATCTCGTAGTACATGAGATTTGGTTACTCAGCCTGAGGGAACCAACATAGTTGATTGTCAGTAGGTATTCACTATCAAGAACAAATCTAATGGATCAATGGATAGATACAAAGCACAATTAGTAGCGCATGACTTTACACTATCATATGGCTTGATTACAAGGAGACTTTCTCCAATGACCCGACTTAATTCCATATGGGTGTTCTTGTCTGTTGCCATCAATAAATCATGAAGCCTACATCAACTCAACGTGAAGAATACCTTTTGTACAGTGATTTGGCAAGACAAGTTTATATAGAACAACTCCCAAGGTACATTACTCAGGGAGGGAACAATGTATGCTTTCTCAGAAAGACCATATAGGCCTCAAACAAAGTTCGAGAATTTGGTTTGACAAGTTTAGCAAAATAGTGATGAGTTTTACGAAATGTATTGTAGACCATTCGGTGTTTATTAAGAAAAACACCAATGATTGTGTGTTGTTGGCAGTATATATTGTTGACATCATCTTTATAGGGGGCAATACTACAGGCAACAGAGAAATCAAATAGTATCTACAATAGCATTTCACTACTAAGGATATAAGACATATTTTCTAGAAATTAAATTTACTTATACCAAAGAGATAATGATACTAACTTAGAAAAAATATGCCATTGATCTTCTTCAGGAGACAAGTCTTACAAACACCAACCGTCTGGGATGATTCTAGTAGTGTATATGAGGATGCTGACAGAAATAGACGATTGATTAGGAAGTAAATCTACTTAACAGTGACACGTCTAGGTATTTCATATGTAATTAAGCTTCTCAATCAATTCAAGCATAAACTAGAGAGGTACATTGAAAAGGTACCTTGCGTGTACTTGCATACATCAAAGGCACACCTAGACAAGGCCTGATCTATAGGGAGCATGATCACTTAGATGTTAGGGCATTAGACTCCATGTAGGAGACAGGGGTGACAGAAAATCTACATCAAGCTATGATACCTACGTAGGTGGAAACCATGTAACCTAAATACCTAACAAAGCAAAAAGTAAAATGTTATATCAAGATCCAATGCAGAAGTAGAATACCGCTCCATGATTTAAACAACTTGTAAGATGGTTTGGCTCAAATCCTTCTTGTCAAAACTTAACTTCTCTGTGATGACACCTATGACTATGCATTGCAACAATCAATGTATGATCTTTATTATAAATTATCCTACCTTTCACGAACGTACTAAATATATTGAGATAGACTATCATTATGTACGTGACATAGTAATAAAAAGCATCATTCACACCTTGTATACTCAGTCAACATAGTTAGCAAATATCTTTACAAAAAGGTTGAGTGTTGAGATATTTAAGTATTTATTTAACAAACAAGACATGATTATATCTATGTTTCAGCTTGAGGGAGAGTGTTGAATGGGTGTTATTAGAGTTGTGGTCATCTCTTATATGGATATCCATAATAAAGAGAAAACCCTATGATTATCAATAAGATTTTTTCATTCTCTCCCTAGTCTCAACATCCATAAATCTGCAAGTTATAGATTCTCTAAAACATATCCGTATGAGCAATGCATGTTTACTTGTTTCACAGATGTAGGAAACGAAAAAATCGATCAGTGATGCTGTACACGAAATATAAGCAAGAAATACAAAGAAAGAATCAAATACCAGCAATGCAGACAAAGTAGACTTGCCACATCCACTAGTGCCACATAGAAGAACAGTAACAGACTCCTTTCTCTCCCTGATTCTGAATAAACAAACTTTCTAACATAAGAGACAACCTTCAGGATAGAACCACAAGTAAAGGACATGTAAATATAAAGCATCTTAAACACTAATACAAATGACAGTCCAAATCATTTTTCAGAATTATCCTTCTTCCAAACAAAATCAGAATTGAATTAACCATATGTGCTAACTTTCTTGAAGAAATGTGGAATGTTGTACCTGCAAGCCAAAACTAAGTCAGCCCTTTGATTAGGTGCCATGTATTGGTACTGAGAGAGAGAATCACAAACTACATCCAAAAATGTCTCTCTAGGGACAACAATAGTGGTTAGACTTTTGTACAATTCAAACTGTAATGAGTTTCTTATTTCTATATTTTCCTTCACATAAGTTCCTTCTTTCTGTTCCATGCAGCCTTTATTCAAAGCATCTTTTGCTTTGTCAATGGACCCTCCTCCTAAGACATCTGAAGATACTTCTGGAAAGCGACCAGGTGAAATTTCACTTCTCATCATCTCAAAAACCCTTCGACTAATCTGGTAGATAACAAAGAGGTGGAATGTCATTGAAAGATCACTGAAAGGAATCTTTTGTTTCCAGTAAAAAACGAACCAAGAAAAAAGAAGTGTGATCCGAAACGATCGATTTCATTTTACTATTAACCAAATCTCATGTATAAGGCAGTAACTAGTAATTACTAGGATTATACATTTAAGCAAATTTATCAAAAAGATACATTCTTAGTAGATAATCGGCAAAATCAAGTTACTCCATCCATGAATAGTAGCCATGAAAAAAAAACATGGCAGAAGGGAAATCAAAACGATGACCACAGCATGACTAGAATAATCTCTAAGAAAAGAAGAAAAAAAAATCCTTCTCCTTCTTGGTGAAGTGGTCGTGCAGATACCAAGAAAATCATCAAATCATTCCAAATCCACCAAAAACTATCCGGCAGCATCTTATTTAATTTTTTATTTTTTATTTTTCTGAAGGTCTTAGCATCTTAGTTGTTAGAAGGCAAGCTTCTGCTAACAAGGGGACAGAATACCAAAGGTACAGGACATGCAGAGCACAATTACAAAAACAAACAAGAAAAAGTCAAAAACTAGAATACCAAGGATGCTCCAAAGCCGCCCTTTCTGTGAACCACGCCAACAGAACACATGAACTCCGAAAACCCCATCGGCCGTTGTTATTTATGTTTTTGGATTTTAGCCTATTCTTGTCTTCACCTTTTTATGGAGACCATAGAGGTTTTGAACTTGGAAACAAGAAACAGAGAAATCCGGCTTGAACTGAAAAGCAGGACATGACATGCACATCACCTTGAAAGCATGGCGGGCCTTGCAACCCATGAGCTGCAGACAGCTCTGTAGCACAGGCCTCGTGTACCGAAACGAGGAACCCAAACGACAAGAACCCTTTTGCTGCGTCCCACTATTCTCCTCCTCCTCATCCACCACTTCTATGTACAAAAGTTTCGGCAAATCCGCCATCTTCAAAATTCCCTGCAAGACAACGTGGAAAAAAAAGAAAATTCCCTGTTAAAACACAAAACCCACAAAACCAACAACACAATCTCCACCAACAATGGAGACTCTACCTACTCCTTCGACAATGCAGGTACGAACAACGAGTACGTGGATGTGGGAATGCTAGAACGGGGATAAAGATTGGATCTTTTTGCTGCTGGGGGCAAAGAGAAGAGAAAAGGAGAACTGGGTAGTGCTAGGAACAATGTCAGTTGTAACGGCGAGTTGGGTTGTTGGCAGGAAGCCCTGCACGGCGGGAGGAGGTGCAGGAACAGTAACAGGAACAGGAACAACAACAAGACAGGGAGAACCCCGCCTCCTCCCAACACGATCTCCCCATCTCTTGTCACCTCTTCCACGCATCCCTCTGCTTGAAATTACACATGTCACCGCCCCCCCTCTCTCTCTTGTTTCTCGCTAGATTTGCTTTGGGTATGGGTTTGTTCTGGGTTTTGGGGGCAGGACCAGAGGAGATGGGGGAGAGGGAAACCCGCGTTTCCTGCGGAGTGGCGTTTGCGTAATTAAATGGTTTTGTTGCGGGTATTAGTTGAAGTGCGGGGTTCGGTAGGTCGAGATTGTTGCCTTCGCTTTCCTGCTGGGAAAGGGCACGACGCTTACGATGGTAGATTTGTTATAACGCACGTGGGTAGAGGGTGATTGCTCAGGAAGACATCTGGGACTCCCGTAGAAATAGACGGCAAAGAAAAAGAAGCTTTTGACCGACTGCTCCAACGTAGTTTTTTTTCTTTTTTAAATCAATTGATTTTATTTTTTTTTTCTTCGCAGTCAACTATAAGATACGGTTATTGGGATCTATGAGATTCGAGCTTTAAGTACAGATATAAGTTTCAATGTTCTTAATCAACTGTTCCACGTTAGTTGATTACTGTTTCAACGTAGTTTTTTTTTTTAAACGATAATTAATATATATTATACTTAAACATTTGACTATGATAAACTATCATTAAATGATATAATAAATATAATATCCATAAGAATTGAACTTTTGACTGCAGACACTATTCCAACATAATTGATCATGAAAGAGGAAACGTGTATTTCTTCCAAAATTCGAATCCAAAACTCCTTGCCATTCTTGAAAAAAAATAAAATAAAATGGAGAGGCTTTTAACTTTTGAGAGCGAAAGGAAAGTGAAATGTGGGTTTGAATGGTAGCACCGACAGTTTTGCAATGACAGGTTAGCATGTCACTGTGAGTCTGTGACGATGGTATAATGATCGTCTCATATGAAATGGCAGAGTCAGAATTCCACGTTTGGCCAAAGTATTAGTGTGTCATCAATGTTGGAGACAAGTTCCATAATTTGAACACTGTTTTAAGAAAGGAAATAGCAAAAAAATCAAAGCACTTGTTTTGTACCATCGAAACTTTGTCTGTGTAAGCTGTTAAAATGATTGTGGTAATTGCTTGAAGTGGATGCAAAGGGAAAATCTGTGTTAGCACTTGGCAGCTCAGCATGTTGTGGTGATTAATAGTCCTTCCTCAGACTGCAATAGAATGGAAAGTTTTTCTTAAACTGCAATAGAATAAATAATGTCTGTTGCACGTAGAGTAAGAGTAGGAATTTATGTCATTCATAAACATAGAAGAGGTCGAAGGGAGGACGTAACAAGATGTTGCCTCACAAAGGTAGTAATTAACTACTAATAGTTACAGTCGTTTGTTTGTATCTACAAATCCTACCATCCATGCATCAACCAAAATCTTTTATACTCATGGGAGTATCTACAACACGTGAGTAGTAAAATACAATATATAGTAGTTACGTATTTTAAGAAATTTTGACTCTTCTGAGAACCTAAAAATGTGAAACAGATTTTATTGAGATCTTTCGATTTTAGGAACTGGTATTTTCACCAACAACGCCATGTTCTATATCCTAGTGCGATCTTATAAAGTGAATTGAGATTATGCGAAGATTGAGACTCACTAGCCGTACTTCCAGTTTTGCACCCTTTGATTCTATAGATTTGAGAACAGAAATTGGAAATGTTAAAATGTTTTTGATAAACGGTAATTATATTTCTTTCTTAAATTCAAAAATTACAAGTTTAGTAAAGTTGCTATAGAGTCCATTAGAAAGTTACAAAAATAATGCCCCGTTACTCAGCAGGTGACCAGAAACTCAAAAAGAAAACTATAAGTGATGTCCAAGCGCTGCTGTTAAAACAGCAAAGATAAAGAAGTTTGAGCAGTCACTCCAAAAAAATGAACTGCCAAAAATATACAAACACAGTTTAACCAAATGTTAAACAGATCAAAATCACCCAGGAAGCGATGGAGAAATAAGTGCCATCTCACAATCAGGAGGTAAAG
>JAMKQA010047071.1:0-23200 GCA_024699735.1 Posidonia australis | reverse complement strand
TAAGATAAGGCACTTATATCTTTTTCAAGTTATAATATTTATGAAAAATATGCACAAGTAAATAATCATCAAAATTCATGTAATATTTCTAACACAAAGTTCACCAGAGCAAGCTATGTGTTCCCCTCTCTTCTCCGTTTCCCGGTAAAGGTTTAATGGGTTCATGTGATAAATCATGATTAATGATGTAGAAATCATGCGAAAATAGGAAGAATGATGGAAACGTGATAAATAACATGAATGTGATGAGATCGTGCAATTTCAAATTGATTTCCTAGTGTTTTGTTAATGATTTTGAATGCATGCTATAGTAGTTTCATATGAGCTTTATGTCTTTTTTTACTTTCTATAGAGTAGCTTGCTCTATGGTTTTATAAATGGATTGAAGGGTTTTGAAGTAGACTTAGAGGTTTACACCCCATGATTTACTTGTGATTTGTGAGGTTGGTTTATTGGGTCCGCCCCTTACTCCCATTTTGGGGAGAAGAGACGGCATAGACTGGGGAAGGTTTTCTTTAATCATAGAAAATGGTTTGCTGAATTGGATTCGGTATGCCAAAATACCCGAGTTAGGGTCCCTTAAGCCACTAATTTGGAAGACCAAAGGTTTTCGATCGACTGAATCAAGAGATTTCGGACGACCAACTAAGTTTGGTTGACCGATCTGACAGTGGAATTGATAAGCTGACAAAGATTTTAGCAACTGAAAGGTTTTGGTTGACCAAATCAGTGATTTTTGATCGACCAAATAAGAGATTTTTGGTCGACTGAAATCCTATTCGGTATGTCGAATCAAGACCCAGATCCATATTTAGAAATATTTAGTAAAATGTTGAAAAAATGGGATAATGGCATGATAAATGTATGAAATGCATAGAAATGATTTATGAGATATTTCATGTAAACGTATTGTTTTAATGATCTTTTCATAAATTGTTAAGCATGAAATAAGTGGAAATGAATGTGGACCCATGAGAGGGGCGGATACATGGTATGATGAACCATGGAATGTATGAGAATGTGAATGAATGGTTTTGAGAACCATAGACGATAAATGTAAATAATGATGTGTGAGATTTATAAAGGATTTTTATGTATGAAAACTGGTTTTGCAAAGTGATTTGAAATGGAAACTGCATATGGTTTTAAAAGAGATTTCTAGGATTTGTAGGAGTCATACTTAGTCTAGGACTTGCCGACAAGGGTAGTGAGACCTTTAGAAATGTTTGGGACGGGTCCTTGGTCATGGTTGTCGAGTTGCTGTTTGGGGTAGGAGCCTCGAGACTGTGGTGGTACTGTAGGGCCTACGGTATGGTAGACTCGGACTACTCTCAGTGTCGATGCTGGTCGGGTCTGGGGTTAGAATCCCCGGGTGCTCGGGCACCAAGGTGTCGTGAGAATGTACTCTATGCTTGTACCATTGAGGCTACGCTTTTGAGGTTGCGTCGGGGCGATTGAACTCCTACACGGGATGGTTCACTGGGGCACTGCAGTGTAGTTGGGGATGCAGCCTCGACAACTGCTTGTGGTTTGGGTGATACAACCAGTTTTGAGATATAGACTGAGATTTGTGGTTGAGCTAGTTTCCAGCCTTGGTTTCCTTTGATTTCTAATAATGGAGTGAATTGTGTTTTGGGCTGCAAATCTAAATGAAAATGGTTTCTTGAATTGTGCATACAAACTTACTTATGAGCATGAGGTTTTAAAAGGAAAAAGGAAAAGAAAGCTTTTGAAATGGCATCTTTAACTGATTTTACCGAATTGGGTGTGTTGGCTTTTTGGTGTTGACAATTTTCTAGAGCTTTCCTAACCACGTAATGTTTTTGTCGGTTTTGTTTCTATTTTGGTGCTCGTGCTGGGGACATTCCTTTCACTCACGTGTGGTTTTTGGTTGCTTTGTCACAAGTGCTTAGAGAGATGTGTCGTCTTGTCTGGTGCATTACTTCAGAGCCACTCTAGCTACACACCAGGTCTAGGTGTTTGATTTCATTTACTTAATTCTATCAAATTAGATTTAATTATTTCCTTTGGGTAGTGTCTATACTATTGTGTAGCACAAGGGGCGTTATAGAGTATTATTAGAGCATAGGTTTACTAAATGCACCAGCTTAGGGTGTCCAACATTGTGGGTTTAATCGGACTACACGATTAACATGAACTATAGCACCTGATTTGTTTGTTTCTTTGTTTGCTTGTGGTGGCAGCAAGATGCCACCTAGAGGCCATGCTAGAGGCAGGACTCTCACAGCAAGTTCTAGCAAGGAGTAGGGCAACGGTTGGGGAGGCATTTGGTAGGAGCTGAGCGACATGACGCAAGGATTGGTTCAAACCATTAGCAAGAACAACACAAATGGGACCAAGGCAGACCCCTAGCTTAAGTAGTTTCGCTGTATGAGCCCACCAACTTTTGATGGCAAGGGTAAGCCAAATGATTGTGAAACCTAGCTGCTTGAAGTTGAGAAGATCTTGAAAGACATGGAGTGCCCAACTGAGAAGTGGGTCAGATAGGCTACCTTTTTGTGCATAGGAGATGTCGACCAGTGGTGGAGAGCCACTTACCGCTTGAAGTTCCCCAATGTTGGTTTGCTGATGATCTTGTGGGAGGAATTCTGAGAGGCCTTCTATGAGAAGTTACTTTCCAGAGTATGAAAAGGATCGACTAGACAGAGAATTCAAAAACCTAAAGCAAGGTAGCATGACTATAGCTGAATATAAGGCGACTTTCACCAGCTTGGAGTAGTTCTCACAGACATTTGATACTGAGAAGCGTAGAGCCAAGATGTTCATTGAGGGACTGACTCCAGCACTCAAGTCAAGGGTCTTAGGCTACGAGTATCCCACTTTGACCAAGGTGGAGGAATTGGCAACCTACTATAAGGAGGACTGCAAGTTGCTTATGGATGATCACCCCAAGGGTAAGGGGAAGGTGTTTTCTCCATGATCTTTCATTTCTGGGAATCAGAGCTCAAGTAGTTCTAGGAGCTCTGGGACGAAATGGAAGGAGCACGCTAAGTCTATGGTTGGTGGAGGAGGAGCTGGATACAGTCAGGTTGGTTCGAGTAATGGCCCAGAAAAGAAGAAATCTTATTTTGTCTGTGGGCGTGTAGGGCATGTAGTAGCATAGTGTTACCATCGGTAGTGGAATCTGGAAAAGGTGATTTGCTACGACTTTGGAAAGTCTAGGCACATTCAGTGAAATTGTCCTGATCTTGTGAAGCCAGCTGGAGACACACCCTGACAGCCAACCAAGGGGCGAGTGTTCTCCATAACTGCTTCTGATGCTGGTCCTTCAAGTGACGTTGTAGAGGATATGGAATAGAGGCATGTTATGAATAGAGGATAAGGAACTCCCCAAGTCCATGAATCTAATACCACTTGTTGTGAGGTAAGGTAGATGAAAGATGGAAGATAAAAAAAGATCACACACACACAAAGATCAAGCACACTCAAGACACCAATATTTTACGTGGTTCACCCTTAGGCTACGTCCATAGCTGATGGAGAGGGAGAGCACTATGAACTTCAGCAATTACAGATGGGGATTTTTCCGATTGGGTCGTCTATGTCAAACACCCACAAATACCCCATATTTATACACAATTACAGCAGTAAATCAATGGCCTGTGTTAAATTCAAAAATAGTAACCGTTATGCACTTAATTAGTGCAATAACACACCCAAAAGTAACTGACCATTAAAAATATTAAATACATGTAACTGTTGATGACCAATTAAAGTCATCTTTACAATTCTCTTCCTTGACTTGAATACCTCCCATCAGCAGCCCCCTAGACTTGGGGCTTATTTCCAGCTGTAGATGTTTAGCAAGTCAAGACAATGCTTGAACTTGCCTTCCGTGATCCCCCTAGGTGAATGTATCTGCAGGATTGTCACGCGTAGATACCTTCTTGACGTTAATTTTTCATTCAGTTCTTAGAAAATGATATCGGACATCAATGTGCTTAGTCCTTTCATGGTGAACCTGATCTTTAGCTAAACAGATAGCACTAAGACTATCGCAATAAACAATAGTTGGTCATTGCAACCATCCCAAGTCTTCTAAGAGCCCTTTCAGCCAGATTCCCTCATTTGCTACCTCAGATAATGCCATATATTCTACTTCTGTTGTGGAGAGAGACACAATTGGCTGAAGTGTGGCTTTCCAGCTTACCACAGCTCCTGCAACTATAAAAACATAGCCACTCATAGACATTCGTTGGTCTATATCAGCTGCAAAGTCTGAGTCAGAAAATCCTACAACAGTACAATTCACATTTTTTCCATAAATTAACCCCACATCAGAAGTTCCTTTTAGGTACCTCAGAATTCTTTTCACAGCCATCCAGTGTTCCCTACCTGGATTGGACATGAATTGACTAACAATACTGACTGAATATGCTATATTCAGCCGAGTACAAACCATAGCATACGTTAGGCTACCTACTACATTAGAATAAGGCACATGCTTCATATATGAAATGTGACATCTAGGCCTGATTATCCATTTTTACTTGTAAACCATGTAATTAATTCTAATATTGTATAAATGGTTTATTAATGGATAATCTGTTATTTCTTGGATGTGTGAGTTTGTGGTTGGCTTATTGTGCTCCTGCTTGTGATTTGGGACCAATGTGATATCCGGTTTGAGGATGCACAGTCACCTCAGTTTGCATGTCCGTTCCTTCCTCTTTTCTTTCTTTTTCTCCTTCTCTCACTCACGAGCTCACCACACACCAGTCATCTTCCCCTTCACCCTCCACCAGCCCGTGCCACCACCACCCAATGACCCATGCCTCGCCGTCACCTCTGACGCGATGGGTGGCTGGCGTGATGCGGCGGAGGCGAGTGGAAGAAGGTGAGTTGCGATGGGAGGAGGAAGAGGGAGAGGAAGAACGACGTGCGCACAACTGAGGAGGAGGTGGGAGCTGCTCGTGTGATCTGTCGGTGGAGGAGGCTTCGCTGGGGCACGAGGAGACTCGTCGGAGCACGGGAAGGCTCGCTGGGGCGCCATCAAAGGTACACAATCCCTGTCCCTTCTCGTTTCCCTTGTGTTTGGATTAAGTGAGAGAATCCATGAAATGACAAAAATGCATGTAAAATTGTAGAAAAATAAGGAAAATGATGAGAATAAGTTGTATTGCATGAAAATATAGAAATCATGCGGTTAGGATGAAAATATGTGGGGATTGAATGTGATTTGGGGGTGTAAGCTACAGTTGGTTTCACTGAGCTCTTCTCCTTTATGATTTTCGTATGAATCGCATAGTTGATGGATTGAGGAATGGATTGAGGGGTTTTGAAGTAGACTCAAGGGTCTACACCCCATGATTTATTGGAAACTTTTGGTTAGTATTTAGGAGGACCAATCGGGACTCCCACATTGGGCGATTTTTGCCGCCTGGAACAGGGTTGTGCCCTGTCTGTGGAGTTTTCGATATGCCGAATTGAATTCGGTATGACGAAATCCTGACAAATTAGGCCAGGATCCTAGGTTTCGGTAGACTGAAATCTTCTGGTCGACCGAAACAGGGAGTTTCGGTATATCGAACCAGGGAATTTCGGCATACGGAACTTGGTTCAGGTCTACCGTTTTTTCCCTAACCCTAACATACTTAAATATGAATTTAAATGAATGATAAATGGTTTTAATGGTATGTTGAGCATAGGTAAGTGATGTTCTCCCCATGTGTTGACATGGAGGAATGTGGAACCCAAATAAATAAATTTGGGCATGGTTTTGGGTTTTGATCTCATAAATGAATAAAAAGGATGATTTTTTGTGATTTTGGGTTTAGACCCTATAAATGAACCAAATGGCTAATTATGTGTGGTTTTTGGGCATGAGACCCAATTTATGATTTTAAGCATGATTTTCATGACTTGGGTTGGGACCCTAGTGGAGGGTCAAGTGTTGCAAGGAGACAGATTCCTGTAATGGAAAGAATGAAATGGAAAATTGTTTTGAAAAGAAAAGTTTAAAGAGTTTTGAAATGAAACACTAATAATGTGTTAAGGAACAACGGGGGTTGGTGTCGACAATGTGGTAGGAGTAAGAGGCTCCAATGAAACCAGTTGCCAGACACAACTGTAGTTTCCGAGCTTGAGACGGTGTAGGCTGAACTTGGGTTATTGGACCTAGTTGTTCGGGTCACCGACAGTGTAGGCTGAGTCTGGGTCATTGGACCTAGTTGTTCGGGTCACCGACGGTGTAGGCTGAGTCTGGGTCATTGGACCTAGTTGTTCAGGTCATCGATGGGACGTCAGACAAAGACGTATCCCCATGCATATATGAAAGAAATTGAGGCCAGTTGGCCGGGGTAGTGGCATCCCGCACAGGGAATTTCACCGCGATAGTACAAGAAGGTAGGGGAAAGGATGTCCTCACCTACTGCTTGTGTGCCTGGTTACCCCTGATCAAGGTAACAACAGTAAAGAAAAGTGGAAATGAATAAGAAAGAATGTGATTTGAGAAATGTAGTTTGACTAGGATTGGACTTATGAAATAGTCCTAAAATCCTTGAATGGAATAATGATGGTGTTTTAACTAGTTACCAGCCAGTATTTATGATTTGGATTTGAGCCCGAGAGAAATTTGTGTTTTAGGCTGGATCTGGTCAGAAATGTGAATTTGAAAGTGTGGTTTTGGGAAGAAATCCCAAGTATTGAAAAAGGCATATTTTGGAAAATGATTTCCAAATGTTTTTAAATGGAAATGAAAAATGTGTGTTTTTGAAAGAGAATGTTGTTTTGGAATAAATTTCCAAAAGTTTTGAAATGGTAAGAAAGATGGGTTTTGAAAAAGAGCTTAGACTTGGGCTTAGGATCCCATGAGATTTCAAACAGAATAAAAGTGAATGAGGTTTCAAATAAAAAGAAAAGAGGATTTCCAAAAGAAAACCGATTTTTGAAATCAAAAGCGGAGTTTTAATGGTTTTGCCGAGATTTTGTGGTTTGTGTGTTTGGGGCGCGTACTGGGTGACTTAGATGTCATTCACGCGTGTTTGTTTGTTTTTCAGGTGTAGACCGCGTGCAGCCAACTTCCGGTGTAGGAGTTGGAGCTTCTAGCCGCACATTGAGATCCTGAAGGTGAGCCTTAGCTACAGTTATTTAATATTTCTGTAATTAGTGTAATTTTGCTTATGATACAGTATTTTGGTAGTGTGCCTAGGATCGGGGCGTTACATGAAATTTCAAATTCAGTACTTGGAGCCATATCTGAAGATAGACAAAAATTCTTGACAAATGGAGTACTAGCAGGTTTAGAATTTGACATACCAAACTTCTGCAGCATTTTCTGAATATAAGCTTTCTATGACTTGGGGAATTCCTTTTCCTATATCTCTTAGTCATTTGCTGCTGAGATTGGAGATACACTGGCTAAGTTGGCTTTCTATCTTGATGTGGTGACCTCACTGGGAGAGCACAACTTAGCATGGAAATATTTGCAGTCAGTCAATGTGAAGTTGGGGGACCAAGATTTCAGAGCCAGTCTAATAGTGATGGATATACAGGTATTTGATATCATCTTAGGGATAGACTAGCTAGCACAGCATTCAGCTATCATCGACTGTGCAAAGAGGAGAGTTTTGTCAGAATGCCCGGGCCAGGGGTAGTGTGTGGTGCAAGAAACCAGATTAGGAGAACAGAAGAATATAATTTATGCAATTAAAGCCTAGTGCCACCTATCTAGAGAGTGTATGGGATAGCTGGAAAGTGTGACGATGTCTTCTTCTTCTGCTCTTAAGATACAGTATATACCCATAGTTCAAGAATATCTTGATGTCTTTCCAAAGGACTTGCCGGGATTGACATTGCACCAGTCACTTTCATGAACTTGATGAACGAGGTATGCAGACCTTACTTGGATCAATTTGTTGATGACGTACTAGTATATTCCCTTGATGTGCGGACTCACCAGACACATTTGAGAATCGTGCTAGAGACTTTGAGGCAGCACCTACTCTACATAAAGTTTTCTAAGTGTGAGTTTTGGTTGAAAGAGGTTACATTCCTTGGTCACATTATTTCAGGTGAGGGGATTAAAGTAAATCTAGCCAAAGTTGAAGCAGTCAGCAGTTGGTCCAGACCTAAAACTGTGACAGAGATAAGAAGTTTCTTGGGCTTGGTTGGCTATTACAGAAGGTTCATATAGGATTTCTCCAAAATTATAGCACCTTTGACCATATTGACACAGAAAGAGGTTCCTTTCATCTGGGAATGACAATGCGAAGAGAGCTTCAAGGAATTGAAGACTTGGCTGGTCACATCTCTGGTCTTGACTCCACCCTCTAGGAGTGGGGGCTTTGCAATATACTACAATGCTTGTGGGATAGGATTGGGGTGTGTACTAATGCAACATGGGAGAGTTGTGGTGTATGCCTCATGCTAGTTGAAGAACCATGAAAGGAATTACCCTACTCATGATTTGAAGATGGTTGCAGTAGTGTTTGCACGAAAGATCTGGAGACATTACCTATATGGTGAGCAGTTTGAGGTATTCATAGATCACCGGAGTTTAAAGTATATCTTCACTCAGATGGATTTGAATCTAAGGTAAAGGAGATAGATAGAATATCTTAAGGACTATGATTTTACCCTATCCTACCACCCTAGGAAGGCTAATGTAGTAGCTGATGCCCTGAGTAGGCACACCCACATGATGGCTAGCATGATGATCAAGGAATGGTGTATGCTAAAAGATTTGGTTGGGTGTAAACCTTTGAGACAGTCTCAAGGACTTGCTGGAGCTTGGGTGGCAAATATGTCTGTTCATCCAAGATTAATTGAGACTATTGTGGCTGCTCTGCAACTAGACCCCTTTGTGCAGGATGCTTGGGCAAAACTGGAGGCGCGAGAGGCGCCTCACTTCTCTATTGGTGCAGATGGAGGACTCAGGTATAATCTGCGCCTGTATGTACCTCAGATGGAGGAAGTGAAACAAAGATTACTCGATGAAGTCCACCGGTCTAAGTATACAATTCATCCAGGGAGCACCAAGATATACAAAGATTTGAAGAGAAATTTTTGGTGGCCTGGAATGAAGAGAGAGATAGCTGAGTATGTAATGAAGTGTGCAACCTGCCAGATGGTTAAGATCAAACACCAGAAGCCTAGGGGAATGCTGCAACCTCTGGATATTCCTATTTGGAAATGGGAGCATGTATCATTGGACTTTGTGACAGGATTGCCTAAGATCAGGAGGATGAACGACGCTATTTGGGTGATCATGGATCATCTCACAAAGTCAGCACATTTCTTACCCATGAGGGTGAATCTCCCATTATCTCAATTGGCAGAGTTGTATGTTGCTAAGATAGTCCAACTACATAAGGTTCCGGTGTCCATTGTGTCTGATAGGGACACCAGGTTTACATCTAGATTCTAGGGAGCATTGCAAGTGGCTTTTGGCACCATTCTGCATTTTAACACAGTCTTCCATCCTTAGACAAACGGGCAGACAGAGAGGACTATCTAGACCTTAAAAGACATGTTGAGGGCCTACACATTGGATTTTAGAGGGAGCTGGGAAGAGCATCTTCCGTAGATTGAATTCGCTTACAACAACAACTATCACTCCAGCATAGGTAGAGCACCGTATGAGCCATTGTATGGAAGACCCCACAGAACACCTACCTGCTAGGATGAAGTATGCGAGAGATGGCTCGTGGCGCTGGAGATTGTGCAGTAGTATGCAGAGAAGGTGGATCTAATCAGAAAGAAATTGGTAGCTGCATAGAGTAGGTAGAAGAGTTTTGCTGATCGGAGGCGTAGAGCATTGGAGTTTGAGGTTGGAGACTTCGTTTTCCTAAAGGTGTCACCAATGAAAGGCGTATTTAGGTTTGGAAAGTGGGGAAAGCTGAGTGTTTACTACATTGGACCCTACAGGATAGCTAGAAGAGTCGGAGAAGTTGCCTATCAGTTGGACTTGCCTTTAGAGTTCCCAGGCGTGCATATTGTATTCCACGTCTCGATGTTGAGGAAGTGATTGGCTACTGCATATTGCGATTTATGTTCAACTGGGTGAGCTACAGGAAGACTTGTCCATGGTAGAGGACACTGTGCAAATCCTTCATAGAAAGGAATAGGTCCTCAGGAACAAGGTGATACTTCTTGTATTGGTTCAATGGCAGCACCATGGCGTTGAGGAGGCAACTTAGGGGCAAGAAGTAGACATGTAGTTGCAATACCCTCATTTGTTTGATTAGTGAATTTTGGAGACAAAATTCTTTTGAGGGTGTATGATGTAACATCTATGCCTGATTTTCCATTTAATGTTAAACCATGGAATTTGTTGTATTATTTCAATATGGTTTATTAATAGATAATCAAATGTTGTGCTTGCTATTGTGGCCTCTCCCAGTGTATCTGTGTTATTGGTTGCCCCTTGTTGTGTGACTTCTCTGGCATTGTGGGTCTATATGTGCACCTTGGGACCCATGCTTAAGGGTGAGACCCGCTTGAGACTTGGTTTTGGTTTGTATTTGGGTTATGGGGTCAAGGTTCCAATCCCCTCACTCATGAGCTCCTATCTTTCTCCACCCGAAAAATGTGAGTTCATCTCCTCCATGCCCGTGAGCCCTAGCACAAAAGGCATGCATGCTCCGTCGCTTCATGGCAAGAGCAGTAGAGGCTGACTAGTGGGATTTTAGGGTGGCAGGCACTGCAGGGGAGGAGTTAAAAGGGCAAGGGAGGTAGTGTCGAGCACCTGAGACGTAAGAGTGGGAGAGGGGAGCTTTGTACTAGGGGAGGCTGTATGGATGGAGGAGGCCATGTTGGACCTCGTTGGAGGTACGCGAAGCTCATCAGAGTAAGGTATGCATTCCCCTCTCTTCTTCGTTTCTCGGTTACGGCTTAATGGGTTCATGTGATAAATCATAATTAATGATGTAGAAATCATGCAAAAATAGGAAGAATGATGGAAATGTGATAAATAGCATGAATGTGATGAGATCATGCAATTTCATATTGCTTTCGTGGGGTTTTATTAATAATTTCTAATGCATGCTACAGTAGTTTCATATGAGCTTTATGTCTTTGTGATTTTCTATAGAGTAGCATGCTTAATGGTTTTATGAATGCATTGAGGGGTTTTGAAGTAGACTTAGAGGTCTACACCCCATTATTTACTTGTGATTTGTGAGGTTGGTTTATTGGGTCCACTCCTCACTCCCATTTTGGGGAGAAGACACAGCATAAGCTAAGGAAGGTTTTCTGCAATCACAGAAAACGATATGCCAAACTGAGTTTGGTATGCCGAAATGCCCTGGTTGTGGTCCATAAGTCATTGATTCGAAAGACCAATGGTTTTCGGTCGATCGAATCAGGAGATTTCGGATGACCGACTATGTTCAATCGACTGATCTGGAAGGTGAACTAATAAACTAACAAAGATTCGGGTGACCAAAAGGTTTCGGTCTACCGAATCAAGACTTTTTGGTCAACTGGAATCCAATTCGGTATGTTGAAGCAGGACCCAGATCCCTATTGAGAAATATTTTTGTAAAATGCTGAGAAAATGGGATAAAAGCATAATAAATGTATGAAATACAAAGAAATGGTTTATGAGATATTTCATGTAAACATAATGTTTTAATGATTTTTTTCATAAATTTTTAAACATGAAATATGTGGAAATGAATGTGGACCCATGAGAGGGGTGAATACATGGTATGATGAACCATGGAATGTATGAGAATGTGAATGAATGGTTTTGAGAACCATAGACAATAAATGTAAATAATGATGTGTGAGATTTATAATGGGTTTTTATGAAAACTGGTTTTGAAAAGTGATATGAAATGTAAACTGCATATGATTTTAAAAGAGATTTCTGAGATTGGTAGGAGCCACAGTTTGGCCAGGACTTGTCGATTGGGGTACTGAAACCTATAAAAATGTCGAGAACATGCCTTTGGTCGTGGTTGTCGAGTTGCAGTCTAGGTATGAAACTCGAGACTGTGGTGGCACTGTAAGACCCAAGGTATGGTAGACCCAGACTACCCTCCATGCCAGTACTGGTCGGGTCTGGGGTTAGAGTCCCCAGGTACTCGGGCACCAGGGCATCTTGAAGACGCACTCCGTACTTGTACTATTAAGGGTACACTTTTGAGGCTACGGCTGGAGAGATTGAACTCCTACGCAGGATGGTTCACCGCGGCACTGTAGTGTAGTCGGGGAAGGAGCCTCAACAACTGTTTATGGCTAGGTCGGTCGCCTATGGCCATGGTGATACGACTAGTTTTGAGATATGGATTGAGATTTGTGGTTGAGCTAGTTTCTAGCCTTGGTTTCCTGTGATTTGTAATAATGGAATGAATTGTGTTTTAGGTTGGAAGTCTAGACGAAAATGGTTTCTTGAAATGCATACAAACTTATTTATGAGCATGAGGTTTTAAAACAGAAAAAGGAAAAGAAAGTTTTTGAAATGGCATCTTTTATTGATTTTACCGAATTACATGTGTTGGCTTTTCGGTGTTGATGATTTTCTGGAGTTTTCCCAACCATGCAAAGTTTTTGCCGGTTTTGTTGTTGTTTTGGTGCACGTACTGGGTGACATTCCTATCACTCACATGTGGTTTTTGGTTTCTTTATCTCAGGTGCTTAGAGAGAGGTACAGTCTTGTTTGGTGCATTACTTCAGAGCCACTCTTGCCGGACACCAAGTCTATGTGTTTGATTTCATTTAAATAATTCTGTCAAATTAGATTTAATTATTTAATTTGAGTAGTGTTTAAACTGTTGTGTAGCTCATGGGGCGTTACATCTATCGAAACCCATAGAGAAATGAGGCACCTTTCTTGCCTCCTGCTTTTGCAAGATGTCTCGCACAAATGGGTCCAACTACTGAGTTGTCACAATTGCTTCCAACAATCTCAGGTGAACAGACAAATTTGCCATCTAGGATCCAACAAGTCCCTAAGATTGCCTCTGTGTTCTACATTCAACCAACCCTTCCAGTAGATGCCACTCTCTGAATGTTAGGCTAGCCACAACATGAGTGCATCTACATAAAGCATCTGCAATCACATGAGCCTTTCCTAGGTGATAAGATAAACTGAAGTCGTAATACTTGAGATACTCTACGCATCTTCTCTCTCTCAAGTTTAAATCCTTCTGTGCAAAGACATACTTCAAGCTATGATGATCTATGAATACCTCGAATTGTTCGCCAGACAAATAATATCTCCAAATCTTCAAGGCAAAAACTATTGTAGCCTTCTTCAAGTCTTGGAAGGGGTAATTCTTCTCATGGTCTTTTAGTTAGTGTGAAGCATACAACACCACACTCCCATGCTGCATCAGAATGCATCCCAACATGGTCCCACAGGCATCACTATATACCATGAAGACACCACTTTCAGAAGATAGAGTCAATCCCATATGAGATCAGATGGGCCTTCACCTCATTGAAGCCTTCCTCGTACTACCAATCCCATATAAATGGAACCTTTTCTGAGTCAGTCTAGTCAAAGGTGCTGCAATCATGGAGAAATCTAGAATAAATCTCCAATAGTATCCTACCAAACCCAAGAAGCTTCTGATTTCTAATACATTCTTAGGTCTAGCCCAGCTATTCACTGCTTCTACTTTGGCTAGATCCACCTTAATGCCTTCTCCTGAGATGATATGATCGAGAAATGCAAATTCTTCTAGTTAAAACTCACATTTTGAGAACTTCGCATAATGCTGGTGCTACCTCAGTGTCTCTAGCACAGTCCACAGATGCATTTGATGGGTCTCTACATCAAGAGAATATACCAACATGTCGTCCACGAACACCATTATAAACTAGTCTAGGTAGGGCTTGAGTACTCTATTTATCAGATCTATAAAGGCAGTTGGTGCATTCATCAACCTAAATGCCATGACCAAGAACTTGTAATGGCCATACCATGTCTAAAAGGCTATCTTATGCACGTCTAACTCCCAGATCCGAAGCTAGTGATAACCTGATCTCAAATCTATCTTTGAGAAGACCGATGCTCCTTGATACTAGTCAAACTGGTCATCGATCCTAGGCATTGGGTAGTTGCTCTTCGTAGTGATCCGGTTCAACATCTAATAGTCAATACATAATTAGAGCGAACGATCTTTCTTATTAATGAACAACACTGGTGCTCCTTAGGGTGATACACTTAACCGGATGAACCCTTTGTTCAATAGTTCTTGTAGTTGGGCTCTGAGCTTCCTTAACATAGTAGGTGCCATTCTGTAAGGAGTCTTTGAAATGGAGCCTGACCCTGGCATCAGATCAATTAGAAACTCCACTTCTCTATATGGCGGTATACTGAGAAACTCCTTTGGAAAGATGTCAGGGTACTGATCTCGAACAACTAGTATATCCTATATTCCTAGAACTAGAGAGGAGAACACTGTCACACTAGCCAGGTAGGCCACACTACCTTTTTCTTGATGGCAGTAGGCCTTTATTGCTAAAATAAATTTCTTTGGCTCTCCTAGTCTAATTCCTTACACCATCCACCATCCCTAACCTGGACATTTCGCCAACACTCTCTTCTTTGCACAATCTATCATTGCTGAATGTTGCTATAGCTAGTCCATTCCTAATATGATATCATATTCCGACATATCCATTATGATTAGAAGAGACTTGAAATCCTTGTCTTCAAGCTTAATTGATCGTAGATATCTCGAAGCTAAGTTGTGCTCTCCTAATGGAGTTACCATGTCAAGATGGAAAATTAACCTAGCTAGCCTTTTATCCAATCTCGGCCACAAACGACTGAGAGATAAAAAAGAGCGAACTCCTTGAGCCAAACAAAACTTGGGCCATTCGGTCAGCCACAAGAAATTATCCTAACAACACACATCATGACCACAACTATAATTATTATTACTGACAATAGTGCAAGGTACATACAGATCCATATTACTATATAAAGATCTATATTACATACTAATCACTACTCCTTACCCTCTACGACATCCCCTGAAAGACTGACGTCTGGAGTAGTTATAGCAAACACCATTCCCTTTGTTGGTTAGCGAGGCACATCTCCAATTGGCTTCGGAGGATCAAGGTGGTTCCTCTAAATATGCCTAGTCTTTCCACAATTGTAGCATGTTATGCTGTCCAGACTCCATTGTTGGTGTGTACACCGTGCAGCTACGTGCCGTGTCTGCCATGTGCCCTATGTGTCATAGGTGTAACAAGGTCCTCTCCTTGAGCCACTGTTCGAACTAGTCTAGCTGTATCCAACACTTTTCCTCTTAGTAACACTATGCCTTTCCTCAACAACTAAATCAGAGTGGTCCTTCCTTTTCCTTCTAGAGCTTCCAGAACTTCCAGACTCAACACCCTAGAAACAAACAACCGTGGAGCAAACATCTTTCCCTTTCCTTTGGGATGGTCATCCAGGAATAACCTATGTTCATCCTCATATCGAGCTACTAGTTCCACTACATCTGTCAAGGTCAGGCACTAGTAACCAAGAACTTTTGACCTAAGTGTTGGGCTTAGTCCTTCCACAAATCTCTTGGCTCTACGCAAACTGTTCCAGCCAGTGAAAGGTCGCCTCATACTATGCTACAAGCGTATTACCTTACTTCATGTTCCGGAATTTTCAATCGAGCTTGTCTCTTTCATGCTCCAGGAAAAACATCTTTTTTTTTTGCAATAAGAGAATATTCTTAATAATGAAAGAGTATAAAATAATGATACACATCAAGAAGAGGATAAGGACCCTTCAATCACCAATCCTATGGTTAGTCAGAAAAAACTCCCCCCCAATAATCCATGCCCTTAGGAGAAAAAGACTACTGGATACGCTTTCTAGATCTAATACAAGGAACGCCCCATTTTTCAAGATTACATATTCCTTTAAGCTCTCTAGGATGCTCATTGAAACTATTCTAGACATGGTGCTATTGTAACCTTCCCCCATCCTTAGCAAGAAAATTTGTTGCTCCATTGCTTTCCCGGAAGCAATGACCAATATGAAACTGATACTTCCTATGAATATGTCTCCAACACTTCCTGCATTTCTAGCTAATATCAATACTCATTTGCAACATATGCACAATCTAGAGGGAATCAAATTCCACCTCCAGAATAACAATATCACATGCACTACAGAGTTGAAGAAGATCCCAAACCACTCTCATCTCTGCCTCATTATTGGTGATGTTCCCATAAAAGAATGAAAAGGCAATAATGACATGGCCATGAGAATCCCTTAGTATGCCTCCCCCGCCTGCAGCTAAGGATGTAGAGGAGACATCTACGTTCACCTTGAGACCCACTAAGGGAGGTTTCCATCTAACAATAAGATAATGCTTTTCAAGTATAAGAGGGGACGTTGAAGCCAGCACGTGAAAGAGCCAATGCATCCCCTCCCATGAAGCTAAACGTCTTGACCTTAAGCATGAAGTTGATCTCAGATATAATGGAATAGGTGACCTAAGCCCAGTTTAGATACTTGTTGGAAAATCGCCTATTACACCTTTCCTACAAAAACTTCTCAATGAACACGTCCTAGAAATCTTCCTAGGAGATCATTAATAGGTTGGACTTGGGGAACTTTATCCGACGCATGATCCTCCACCACTGATCGGCGCTAACCTTAAACTGGAAGGTAGCCATTCGAACCCATTTTCCTAATGGGTAGTCCATGCCCTCAAGAATCTTTCTTACCCATACCAACCATGCCTTGCACTCCTTTAGCTTGCCTTGACCATCAAAGTCATCACGCTCAACCGACAAAAATCCTTGAATCACATATCCCCCTTGGCTCCATCTGTGTTGTCACTGTCGAGGGACCGAACAATCCCCGACATCATCTCTCCCGACTCCCACTGCAATCTCTCCATCCACTACCCTCTTTTATGCCAATGCCAAACGTGGAAGTCCTACCTTGACTTTTGCCTCTAAGCGATATCTTGCTACCACCACAAAACAAAACAAAAGGGATCAGGTGCAAATGCTTCACTTTTATAGTCCTATGGAGCCACTAGGTTAGATACAACTAAGTTAGTGCACTTAGTGAAACCTAGGCTCTAATACCACTTTGGAAGACCCTAGCGCGTCACATAACAGTATCACTACTATGTTGACTATCAATTAAATAATTAACTAAGTAGAATTTAAATCAACAAAAATTAAACTAAGTGCACTACCTAGAACCCTATGTGTGGCTATGTAGCTCCAGATATCTGCATTAGGATTGGACTACACCTCTAAATTTGCACTTGGAAAGGAAAACCAATATAGAAAACTATGAGTGACATCAAGTCATCAAGTACGCACCTACCAAAAACTACGGTAAAACCACGAGAAATCCACAAACCACGGTTGTCAAAACTAAATTAGAAAGCATTTCAAATCCAAAAAGCTTATCCATAATTTTCTGGGAATTCACTTTGCAAGACATGCCTTTCGAAATCATATTTATTTCCTTTGAAATTCACATGTACTTTTCATAAACCATTCTGTACATTTACAAACCAAATTCTTGTCTGAAATCATGTAAGGAAACCACACACCTACACACGAGCAAAACATGTGACATCACTCTAGTCACAGGTGATCGACTCAGCCATAAGCAACTACTGAACACTCCTACTTCTTTCAGCTACATTGTCGTCGTGGACCAATCAGTGTAGGAGTCCAACCCTAGATGCAGCCAATACCAACATAGAGGATAATCCAGTCAACAAGCCTCACTATATCACATATAACTTATCACACACATGGGTTGCATCCTTCCATCGCCCCTTTGTGCTTTGGAACTTAGGGATTCTAATCCCAAACCCAACTAGTACCAACACAGAGGATAATCCGATCTCTTTCATCCAGACCTTATAATACTACAAACAAAGTCACATCTCTTTCACCCCGATCCAAACTCAAAAACCACAGAAAATCTTTTCAAAATGTATGCCATTCCTTTGCAAAATCCTTTTCAAAACATTTTCCATTTCCACAAACATTCTCAGGAAACTAGATTCACAATCAAACACAAACCCTTCCATTGAAAACCAGTCTCTGCAAAATCCGCAATACTGACCTATGTGACCTCCATGCGAGGCTAACCCATGAGTTGGGTTTTACAATCAGACCAAAACCCAAAACCAAAATGCTAGAAGTCATTTGAGGTGGGAGCCTCCAACAGACTCATCTCTAGCCCTCTAAAGATTCCACAAAATACATAACAATGACGAACTCTAAGTCTTCTACTATTTGGAATAATTTTCATCAAAAATCGATTTATAAATCTCGAGATACAAAATCATAAAACCAAAGATGTCACTATAAACCATTGTAGCAATAATTTTTGAAAATCATTCCAAATTATCCATAATTTACTGAAATTCAAGGATTCATGCAATTTATAAGGAAATACTCTAATCTATCATTTTATCACTAAATTCTACAAAAAACAGAGAACAAAAGGAGGGACACGCACTATTAGTGGGTTCCAGCGACCTTCTCCACCTTCGACAAGCCTCTCGGCCTCCAACGAGCTCTCCTCCCTATTCTCTGGTGACTTAGAGTTCTCCAGTGCACTTTGGAGTCAGTCGACCCTCCAACTCCTCTCTCAGGTTCACTCTCCCTCTCTGGTTTCTCATTCTCTCTCACTAGACTACTGCCCAACACCAACCCCTCTCCTTTCCTCTTATTCTCCTCCATTTTGTCACCATCTACCACAAACAATCGTCGGAAGACACAATTGCAAGGCATGGCGAGGTCAAGTGGTTAGGTGCCACTCGCAAAGTATGGTGGGACAATGGAAGATGACGTTTCACTCTGCTTAATGTGTTTGTTTTGGCGTTTCTCTATCTTAGCCCCACATACACAAACGAGTCATAAAATACCAAAACACCACACCGTACAAGGAACCAAAGAAAGACACTAGTACAACAAAGGAAGTTAAACACAAATCTCCCTTAATTACATAATCATAAATACAGATTATCCAAATGTAATTACATGGTTTACATTCATTTCTGGATAACTAGTCTGCTCAAAACGCAGTCCAAATCTATAGTACTAGCACACACCCCCAATCCACGATTATCCTATTCTGAGTATAGATATTACAAAAAACTTCTCCAAAACTCAAAAATAACCACAATAACGTAGCTTTAGTGCCATTTGATAGACTATACGAAGCTTACCTAATGTTGTCATGTAGTCGATCTTAATGCGAAAATGTTCTTCTTTTGTAATCCTACACTAATCACCTCTACTCCTTTAGTAGGAGTCTCACAAGATAAAAGAGTTGGAAGAGTTGTGTGGTTGTCTTGAAATCTAAAAGGATGTCTCTTCTAGAGCACATTCTATAACTGTGTTATAATATTTCTTATACATCACTTAATTTAATATATTTCATAATTGAGATAGTCTAATGATTAAGTTGATTAAGTCATATAAATTGAAGATTTAAACTTAAATCAAAATATGTCCCATCTATGTAGTTAGATGACTTCAAAGTCCTCAAATGCTACTGCAAAAATCCATGTTGTTTTAACGGACAGCCCGCTATTCCAGCCTCTGCATATGACTATAAAGATATTTATAGTCATTTAACCTGACTATAAATATTTTACACCAGTACATTAATTTTGCACCAGTCCACCTGCCAATAATTTTGCAGCTGGTTCAGATTCTATTCAGATAAACATTGACCAGCCCGTGTTTTCTGTGTCCAGGAACATGACAAATACTTATCTGGTTCAGATATATTTTATTTTACTACCAAATAATTTCATTTAGTTTGCAGTACACAAGCATGTATCGGAAAAGCATTCGGAGTACTAGCTGGTTAGAGTTTCAAATTTAGATTGTATTTTGAGTAAACTGGTTTATCAACCTTAGGCATGATATTAAAAACAAACTGGGCGCAAAAGCCTCTCATTTTTAAAGAAAATTTTATGTATCTATCACGCAAAATTTACAGATATAAAAAATATATCTGTATATTATTTATACAACTATAAATAATATATTCAGTAATTGGATATTTGGATCAATGCCCTGGTGATTGGAATTGGCAAAGCACATGTCGGTAGACTGTGACAATGAATCGGCCGCATTGACCATCGGAAAGAAGAAAGATAAACACGCGGAAAAACATCCCATCCGTTTTTGTATGCATCTGTGCTTTCTAAGAATGGTCACTTCAACCCATGTGCAGGAACTTATATCAACGCATAGTCCACGTTAATTTTGACTAATAATTAACACGCGTGGAAATTCGTTTTTGTATGCATCTGTGCTTTAAGTGTAGTCAATGTTTTTGTATGCGTTTTTGTATGCATCTGTGCTTTCTCTGACATTAAATTTGTTGACAAGCCATAGACTTTAAGAAAGTGAAGATGACTAATGCGCGTGGAAATCGACCGCGTTAATGCTGCTTCGTTTGGTATACAAAGTAAGTCAACAAAAATCTATGGATGACTATGACGTTCGGATCTGCTGTCAGGTATATCACTTATTTATCGTGGCTAGCTTCCAAACAGATTCAGTGTCACGAATGCTTATGCTTCTGATATTACATTAACTTCAATTTCAAGGTTAGTCTATATATGGGATTCTTTTATCTAGTTAGGATCCGTTGGGTAAAACTTTAATTTTGAATTCAAGCGTAGAAGTTACTTTTTAACTAAAAACTGTCATAATCCAACTTCTACAAATATAAAGGAATTACTGTTTCAAAAGTTATATATTTCTAAAACACTATTAGTATTTGGTAGAACTGTTGGACTGTTATAACTTCTGGAGAGAAGCTATATACTTAAAAGTTGTCCAAAAGTCCAACCAAACGGATCATTAATCATAGAAAAGCTTAACTTATGTCGGTAGACAATGACGAAACGTCAAATGAACCGTAAAAAAATTTATAAGACATATAAACCCAAAGCCAACCATCTGAATTATCAAAAAAAAAAAACAGAGAAAGAGACAACCATTTGATCTTTGTGGTTGAAAGTCTCAACTCGTCATGTGTAGTGTGTCCCATGTATCTACATATGAACGAAGGAATGCGTAAGTCGTGAAACGCCATTGCAAAAATCCATGTGGTTATGACTAATACATAACATGATTCCCCACCAAATAAAATACAATAGGATTTTTTAGCCAAGATCAATATCCAAATCCTAATATTAGAAATACATCTACATAGTCCTCCTCAACCTTAACAATCTATGTTTGATGCCTCGAATGTTGGGATATGGTCATTAAAGACCACGTAATGGTAGAGAGAGTGAATCTAAGAGACATTTCAGATGGAGGATTTGAGAAGTTACTAGCTTTCTCTATAAAAAGGAATATTAGAGAAGAACATGAAATATAGAAAATCTACCTAGAATATTCATAATCTTGGTGTCCAAATCTCTATGAAATCTACAACGTAAACAAGATTGACACCATTAAAGTGGTATCAGAGCTAGATATCTTACATTTTTCTGGCCGATCGCACAATCTCGTCCTCCTCTTCCGGCTATTTTCTTCTATAAATTTGGGGTGGATCTGGCCATTGCTGCAACCTCTCGTCTCATCCCTCTCTTCCTCCCTCTTGCATCAAGCCCGACGCCCGTGCACCTCCAACTTCGCTCCACCTTGTCGCCTCCTCCCTATCCCACCGCAAGCATCTCACAGTAGTCGATCCTCCACTACTGTACCATTAGCTCCACTTCTACGCATGAGTCTCTACCGATCTTGTCTCTCAAACCCAAATCTGGCCTCAACTTGGACCTCCTCTTGTGTCATTTGGGGAGGAGATAGGGAGAAGGAAGAAAGGAGAAGAAGAAGATCAGGCGTAAATAGACCATTTGTGGTTTGCTTCTTTTTTTTTACCATTTTGTTTTTCGTTTATTTTACTTGTTTGGCTTTATTTGTTTGATTTTCGCGATTAAAAGAAAGAGAGGAAGGATGCATGTTATTATTTGATGCACTCACATATTAAGTTAAATACTGTGTAGCATGAGCATATGTTATATGTTGGATTTTAATGCTTCTCTAGAGGAGGGGGTGAATAGAGATTTTGCAATTTTTATTTAATCTTTAGAATTTTATAAGCAAACTTAAGAATGTTAAAGATTAATCTACCAAACATGTAATCACAATAACTCAAGGATTTTTATAGTAGTTCAGCCACCCTAGCTTAGTCCACTCCTCAAGTTCCCCACTTGAGACTTTAACCCTTATATTTAATAACAAGAATATTACAAGCTACAAAAGTTACCTTATTTGTACACTTGTATCACAATTTTCTTCTCCTTCCCGGAGAACCTCAGATTGCTTGAAAGAGAGGGATTTTGTGCACTTGCGATCTTGCTCTTGTTTGACTGAATGGATGTTGAAGCACTTAGGGCTTGAAGCAAAGCTTTGATCGAATTTTTACAACTCACTTGAATCACTTAATGGAATATAGCTCAATGAAGGATTTGGTGAGTTGAGAGCTACATATGGACCTCAATTTATAGAGTTACAAGATTTCCTAATTGTGCCTAACGACTAGAAAATCTGTTGATTACTGATAGAACATTCGGTATGCCGAAAAAGATTGGTCGACCGAAATCTACAACGGTCAGGACAAATCGGTATGCCGGAAAATTTCGGTCTGCCGAAAATCCATTTTGCTCCTTAGGTCCTTGAACTTCGATATGCCGTTTGATCTGCCGTTTTCTCCTGAAATGGTATGCCGAAAATAATCGGTCGACCGTTTTTCTTGTAGCTTTAATTTCTTTTGGGTGCTCCGTTTGATGTTCCGATATTCCCTGAATCGGTATACCGAAAATATTCGGTATGCCGTTTTGGATATAAACTACAAACACTTTTTTTCTTTTCATATCAGTCCATTTATATCAAAATTTACAAATAAATGACTATTACACCTTTGTAAATGATTTGCATATTTAGTACTTGAGTGTTTCATATTTTCTTAAGTGATTACTTATATTTAATTACATGTCATTTGTTATCATCAAAATATACTTATAGATTTTTTCAACATTATACACTTATACTATGCATGTTATTGATCTTCTCAACTGTTGCATATTACAATAAGTTAAATATTGTGCTTCCTTCCACATTATATGTAACGACCTGAACCCAAGCACGTTGCCTAAATTATAGTATCATAAGCAAATTACACAGATTACAACAATAATTAAATAACTGTAACTAAGGTTCACCTCTAGGAAACAATGTGCGGCTAATAGCTCCTACT
>JAMKQA010047070.1:0-20550 GCA_024699735.1 Posidonia australis | reverse complement strand
TTCATCTCACGAGCAAAACGGTATGCCGCAACTCCAACGGTCTGCCGTTTGTTCTTGAAACGGTATACCGTTTTGTGACGGTATGCCGTTGAATTGCATTGTTTTCTTTTTCTCTTCTGATCCGGAGTCCCGCTACTTCTGTCGTTTTTTTCTGAAACGGAATGCCGCTCCATCCACGGTATGCTGTTTTTAGTTCATCTTTTGTTCTTGCAGAGTTCCGTTATTCATTCCGTTTTTTACTGAAACGGTATACCGCTACTGATGCCGGTACGCCGTTTTTGATTCTTTGATAAAATACTTGCATACATATTGGATTTATACAGAAAGCACTTTATATCTTTTTCATGCTTTAATAATGATGAAAATATGCATTCACAAGTAATCATCAAAATTAATGCAATATTTCTAACAATTCACGTGTGTTTGTTGGTATTTTTTGTAGGTGTAGGATAGGAGTTTGTTAGTGCACGTAGAACTAGAGTCACCGGATTACGCATTAGGGATTCTAGTGAGTGTTTGATAATTTAATTTTGATTCAGTTAATAGTATTTTTAATTATGGGGCTTATCATTGGTATTAGTTTCATAGTCAATATAATTAAACAAATGTAGCTAGATTGAGAGGTAACATGTAACGTCCACACTTGCATGGGTTAGCGGAAGCCACAACCAAGGCTCCGTGTAGGCGTGAACATCACAAACAGTTAAAAGAGAACAACAATACTAAATTAAAATATTCGTTATATTACTAAACTCTTGTTCATTACATAACTATTACATGATTTGAAAGAAAAAACAATGCTAAATTAAGACACACTAGGTCCGATGTGTATTTGGATGAGTCGTGCAATATGCCATGCAAATACCCCAAGAATACTTCTCTAATTACCTGCATGAAACAAAAACTTGGTATGAGTTTAAGTAAACTCAGTATGCATGTAGGGCTTCTAACCTAACACAGACTTATGACAAAATGGTAATTTCTATGTTTTCACTTTCATTTTCATTCAGTGTTTTAGTGGATCCTTTGGACCACCCACTGCTAGCATGACATGATCTTCTAACTAACATACAACTCATCTTCACTCCTATTATTACATATTCTAATTTACTTTTATTCATTAGTGAGGATCTTGTATACCAATCTGTGTCAATTAGTAGACATCAGATCTGAGCCTTGTGGTCTTACCGTTGCCATGAGATCCACATAGGATCTAACACTAAACCTCGTCAGGTTAATGCATCCTCCTTAGGGTCATTACTCCGAAGAGTCATATGCCAAGACTTTGTTCTCTCTCTTCCATATTTTAATGTGAGAAACTTTTACTTTTTACCCTTTTCATTAAATTAGACTAATATGTAATTCCTTAATAATGAAAGGACTTGGTTGCAAAATTTCCCTTAGTTGTTCAATAACAAAAAGTACAAGGAGACTTATGTAATTTTCTCTTAAGTTTAAGTTCATGATGTAATTACAAAATCTTAGGTATATTGAAATTGTTAATTATTTTAGAAACAATAGGATTATATTTAGGCCCTAAATGTAATTAATATAATATAGCAGAAAAGCATAGTATATGGCTATTAATATAAAGACTTTTTGAGAATATGCACAAATTCAATCAAAATTTGCAAAATATCCAACCTCTAGAATTAAAACTAAAATTTTGGGTTGATTCGTAAATTTCTTCATCAACCATATATCTAGCCTCTAATTCCAAGTAATTTACGTGATTTGTTATAGATTTATAAATACTTTATTCCATAACTTATCATAGACTTAGGCTTAATTTCTAAATAAAGTACTAGAAAGTCATTACATCAAAATTTTCATATAAGGACATTGTTGCAAATGTGATAACTTATATCAAAGAAACATAATTATTTCATTCCACTATTTATTTATTTTTCTATCATTTATTTTATCCTCAAAACATGAGTATATCTATACGATTATTTCTTCTTCCTTATGTCTTTATGAAAAATAAAAAGTTACCAACATACTCCTTATATGTAGGCACCTACATAAAAAATGTCCCCTTATCATTATTAATAAGTTCATAGTTGTTTTTGTAAAACATCATATATATAAAATCTTTAATCGAAGTTTTATGATGTAATCTAATAATTTAAGGTAAAAATTGCAAATATCCCAAATCCTTCGACTCACGTTCAAAACAACAAACACTATTCATTTATTTACTCCACAACTAATCAAAACATATAAATCATGAAAACAATACTCATCCTTCTCCTTCCTTCGTCTGTAGCCAACAACCCAAAGAAAATACAACCACTGAAATCCAACAAATGAAATCCATACACATACATACCTCTCTGATGATCTCCTCTTTGCTCCGACAGCCTCCTTGCCAAGACCGACGACCACAAGCAGCTTACGTCATCTAATAATCTTCCTCTTCTTTCATTGATTCTCTCCCCTCTTTCTCTTTCATCTCTTGCCTGTCACAGAAGATCGAACCTCCAATTTATAGACTTCGAAACACCCTTTTAACTGATGCTTCTTCTCCAATCACCAACGTCGACTCCTCGACTCCCGTTGTCGATTCAATTTCTGTCGTGCCTCAACCAATGCTCTTCTTTACGACCATTGCATTCGAGGCCGTCTCTTATATAACGACTTGAAATGGATCATTACACCCACTTATAATCTATTATCTAAACGAATTAGAACGAATTACGAGTTAATGATTTAAAAAATAGATCACTACCCACTTCGCAACCCACTATCTCATAATAAGTGGGGTTAAGATTGGCCTCTAACCTAAACCAATTCAACCCGTCGATACCCCAATGGCGCCGGTTGTGATGGTGATGGTAGTGTAATTAGATGAAGGGTAAGTTAATCATTTTAGATTGAAATTAAGTTTAGCCATGGTTTGGTTAATTAGTATGCAGCTTATCCAGAACTGTGTTTTGTGGACTGTCGTCTGTTAGATTCTCTCAACCTCCAACCATGCCAGAAAGATCTGAATCTCAACGACACCAATCCCAAACAATCCATCACCTTCTCCTCCTCCTCTTCCTCCTCCTCCCAGTCCCCTCCTGCTCCACCTCAATCTTGCACACTCCCCCGCCACTCCCCATCCCACCCCTCCCCTCCGCCACCCAGCTCCAATGGCAACTCGGCGAGATGGCCCTTTTCCTCCACTTCGGCATCAACACCTTCACGGACTCCGAGTGGGGCACGGGCTCCGACGACCCGTCTTTATTCAACCCAACTTCCCTCGACGCCGGCCAGTGGGCACGGGCCGCGGCGGAGACCGGGTTCTCAAGGGTGGTTCTCACTGCCAAGCACCACGATGGGTTCTGTCTCTGGCCGTCGAACTACACCAAGTACTCCGTGAAGAGTAGCAAGTGGAAAGGTGGAACGGGTGATGTGGTCGGGGAGCTGGCGGCAGCGGCGAAGGAGGTGGGGATCGGGATGGGGGTTTATCTTTCGCCGTGGGATCGGCACGAGAGGTCGTATGGCGAGACGGTGGAGTATAATGAGTACTATTTGGGGCAGATGGCTGAATTGCTCACCTGGTTGGTTGGGATGCTCTTTTGTGCGATTCGGGAATTGGGTTTTTGCTGGTTTTTAGAATGGTAGTTTGGCTTCTAGTTTATAATCAAGATTAGCTTTCATTATGACACTTCTTCGCTTCAAGATTTCAGAATCCTCAGTTGATTATGCCTTGATTTTGGGTAATCCGTTTAACCGATTGTGCCATCCGACATTTGTATTACATGGATCTAAGACAGATCCAATAAATAGTGATCTGATTAAATATCCAATTATATCATGTGTAAACGTTTATGTGTGTTAAGGTTAGAGGGTAATATCTCATCTTATTAATTCTTGAACTCCTAATTCTTTTGTCAGAGAGAATGATGTTGGTGATTATCTTACAGGATTTCTATGGTTTTGGGTTTTTATATAGTAGAATCTCTCTCTCTTATCTGAAGACATGGACCTGATCGAATCTCGTGCATCCTTGTGTTTATGTGTGTCTTTGTATCCTTGTGTTCTTCTTTTCTCATTTTGCTGTTTAACTGAGGTTCATACATATAAAACTTGTTTTGCCAACATCCTTCTTAGCTGCATGTGATTTCTATGGGTGCTTGGACCAACAAATTGTAGATTTATGAAGTTGCAGATCCACTTAATTAAAGATTAAAGCAACCTGGGACACATTACAAACCAAAAACCTATATAAAGCTGGTTTTTGTTGTCCTCATTTTTTCATGTTCCTTTTTCCTTTTGTCACTGATTATTTTCACATTTGGGACAGTTATGGTGAAATAAAGGAGGTGTTTTTGGATGGTGCTCCAGGGAAGACTGAAACACAAACGGAATACTTGTTTAGTTCCTGGTTTGACTTCATTCATCAGCTTCAACCAGGTGTGGTTATTTTCTCTGATTCTGGTCCCGACAGCCGATGGGTAGGTGATGAGGCCGGGTTTGCTGGCTCTACCTGCTGGTCACTTTTCAATCGAAGCATAGACATGATTGGCAACACGAGTTACCAGTGAGTGCTTCTCTACATGCCATGTTCTCTTCATGCATAAATTATAAACAGCATGTCTCCTAAATAAACTAGATACACATGCGCAAGTTGCGCATGCTCAATATTTCAAGTGGTAGTTTTTCATGATACTTTGGCATTTAAAATCCAGTCAACTGAAAAGATTTGAAAAATTGTGATGCTAACTCTTAACTCTTAACATAAGTGGCTTTCAATATAGTAGGCATTGTTCTAAAACCAAACCATAAAATTTTGACCTATCCAACCTTGGTATATAACAAAAATGGTTCATCCATCTTAAAAACCATTCCTTTGAGTAAATCACGTTAACTCACATGAACCAACGTAATAAAAATCATTGCAGAGGCATAAGTCATGACTTACATTTACTTATATTACAGTTTTTATATGCATGGTGGGTTGGTTCAACAAGTTGAGCCACAACTTAAGTCATGCACTCATGCTTTGGTTTTTTTTAGATAGATGATGTACTATTGGCATCATCATTGAACCATTGGTTCAACCTCATTGAACCAATGGTTCAACTACAAGAAAATTGGTTTGATTATTAAATAGCTGGCTGGCTTAGCTTTTAAAACATTGATGGTAGGTGAAAACCTTGTGTGGTGCTCTCTA
This sequence comes from Posidonia australis, assembly GCA_024699735.1. Classification (NCBI taxonomy): domain Eukaryota; kingdom Viridiplantae; phylum Streptophyta; class Magnoliopsida; order Alismatales; family Posidoniaceae; genus Posidonia; species Posidonia australis. The sequence goes on along the minus strand of JAMKQA010047070.1, from coordinate 15,386 downwards.
AGTCATGAACCACATCCATTTTTTGACATTTTTTGAGAAATTATGAATTTAGGGTTTTGCGAATTGACTTTGTTTAAACAAGGAATTGTTACTCATAGTAACACTCTATTGGAGTGTGTTGTGTACGTTTTGAATTCTTAGTTCTAATGTATCCATTCTAGCCACATGGCTTTCGGAGACATGTTTGTTGATAAGTAGCAGAGTAGTCAAATAAGACGTTCATTATCAAATAGGACGTTTGTTTTGCTTAGAAAGTTACAAATGCTTAAATGGACATTTGCTCTTCTTAAAGGACGTCTAGTTTTTTTGTGCAAAAGTATCCACGTATTATAGGACATTTGGTCTAAAAATAAGATGTCCAATTTTGATTTGTAGTAAATCAATATGAATGCACTTATTACATAGCAAAAATTGAAGAAGGCGTTGCTCGAAGTTGACAAGATGCTGACAACGATGACGGATGAGGAGAAAACAAAGATGGATGAAAATGTCCTATCACTTTTATAGTAGAGTTTGTCAAATGAGGTGCTTAAATAAGTTTCACAAAAGATGATGACTGTTGGATTATGTTTTAAGTTAAAAAATCTCTTCAAGTTAAAGACTATGGTAAGTAGGTTGTGTTCAAAGTAAAAACTATATTTATTGCATATAAATGAAGGTATATCTGTTAGATCAATCTAATTCAATTATTATATACCTAAGCAATATCGATATGAATATAGTTGATGAGGATCAAGCACTGTTATTCTTATGTTCTTTGCCTCCTTATAAGAATTTCAGGAAGACTCTTTTGTATGGTCGAGAATTCATTACGATGGATGTTGTTGTTAAAGTTAATTGTAGTATGTATTATTGCTCCTTTAAGTCTAAATGGATTATTGGGGATATGTAATCTCCTTATAGATATGTAATCTCACATGCTCAATAGAATTAATTCATTCTCTCCCCAAATTATCTATCTCTCTATAAAATAGGGTGGCAGAACGTAAACATAGGCACATCTTAGATGTCACATACACTTTTATGATCTACATGCATGTCCCTAAGCAGTTGTGATTTGATGCCGTGCTTACTGCCACTTACCTTATAAACAGGATGTCCTCTGCACCTCTGGGAGTGGGGTCCTACTCCGTCACCTAAAACCTGAGTCCACCTTGTTTAGCTTGACGCTCAGAGTTTTTGGGTACGTAGCATTTGTCCAAGATCTCTTCCCTGATCTAGACAAATTGTCCCTACACTCGATTAAGTGTCTTTGTTGGATATTCGAAGACTCAAAGGGGGTATTGTCATCTCTTAATTAGGCAATATTATGTGTCTACTGATGTCACCTTTTTCGAGTCAAAGTCGTACTACAGTGTCTCTCTACCATCCAGTGTGTCTGTTCCCATTTCTTTCGTTATTGAGTTGCAGGATACAAACATTCAGAAAGAACCACCTTTGCCACTAGTAGTTACTCGTCCCTTGCAGGTGTATCAGCGATGGCAGCATACTCCAGTGCTTCCTCCACCGGACTATTCTTCTCTGTAAATGCAAATCTATCTGCCAGTGCCCTAGACCTGTCTATTGCCCTTCGGAAAGGTACCCAGTCCTGCATTGTCCATCCTAGTTTTCACTTTATCTCTTATGATACTCTTCACTCTCGTTTTCGTAACTTTGCCTTGTCCCTTGTTTCTCAGTCTATCCTTAGGACTTATCAAGAGGTACTTTTCCTTCCTCATTAGAAGACTGCTATGAATGAAGAGATAGTTGCATTCACTAGTTGTGGTACGTGAGAGTTAGTGGCCTACACTGTTGGGACTACAGTGGTCACCTGTAATGGGTCTATATTATCAAGTATACAGCAGATGGTAACATTGATAGAGACAAAATCAGGCTGATGGTTAGAGGTTTCACTTAGACTTATGAAATTGATTACAAGGAGACATTCTCTCTGATTGCTCGTCTCTATTTCATCAGAGTCCATCTTTCTCTTGCTCTCAATCATTTGTGGAAACTGTGCCAACTTGATGTTAAAAATGCCTTCTTACATGGAGATTTGATTAAGTCTGTTTTGATGGAATAGCCTCTAAGATACGTTGCTCAGGGGGAGGATCGTGTGTGCAGACTCAAAAAGACAATCTATTGTCTGAAGCAAAGTCTTAGAGAATGATTTGAGAAGTTTAGTTAGGTGGTGTTTGCTGGTGGTTTTTAGAGGTATGCAGTGGATCATTTAGTATTCTACAGGCGTACAGGTAGTAGATGTGTTATCCTAGCTGTGTATGTGGATGGCATACTGATTACAAGTAGTGATATGCAGAACATTGCAGAGATAAAAAGCCATATTCATAGTCACTTTGTGACAAAAGACATGAGAATACTTTTTTAGGATTGAGTTTGCCTATAGATATGGTAAGATAGCACTATTACAGAGGAAGCATGTGTTGGATCTCTTACAGGAGATAGGCCTTTTGGGATGCAAATCAGAGAACACTTCCTTCTATTGAGCAGACATCAACATTTTGGGATAGTAGTTTGGAGTTATTAAAGGATCTTGGTCAGTACAGAAGACTGATTGGAAGCTCATCTATCTGACTGTGACTTAGCTTGATATTTCATATACAATCAGCCTCCTGAGCTAGTTCATGCATGAGCCTAGGAAAGTACACTGAATAGGAGCTTTTCGTGTTCTATCTTCTGTGAAAGGGATTCCAAGGAAAGGTCTAGTTTATAGGAAGAATGACCACGCCAGAATTATAACATATTCAGACTCAAGATGTGTAGGTAATAGAGGAGATAAAAAATCAATATCTAATTTTTGCACTTATGTGGGAGACAATCTGGTTACTTAGCATAGCAAAAAGCAAAACGTAGTGTCGAGGACTAGTGCAGAGGCAGAATACAGATCCATGGCTCATATACTTGTGAAATGATGTAGGTGAAGTCATTGCTAGAGCAGCTTGAGTTTAGTGTTGAGGTGCTTATGTCCATGAGATGTGATAATCAAGTTACTATCTTTATTGTAAACAATTCTACCTTTCATGAAAGAACAAAGCACATCGAGGTTGAATGCCATTTTGTTGGGAATTTAGTCATAAGAGGAGTCATCTCTACTCCTTACACACAGTCTTCAAAGTAGTTAGTAGATATATTCACAAAAGATCTTAGTGCATGATTGTTTGAGTCTCTGTATGACAAATTGGACATGATTAATATGTATACTTTAACTTGAGGAAGAGTGCTAGAGTTAATTGTAGTATGTGTTATTGCTACTTTAAGTCTAGACAAGTTATTAGATATCCATTTACTGTGGGGATATCTAATCTCCCTATAAATATGTAATTTCACATACTCAATAGAATTAATTCATTTTCTCTCCAAATTATCTATCTCTTCAATTGTTAAAGTTGACTTTTTCTAGAAAGAGTTGATGGACTAAGTTACCTAGTACCAATGAAAGCAAAGGTAAAGTCTTAACTGCAAGAGGAAGAACTTCAAAATGTGATTCTAATAGCAAGAAGAAGAAAAGGTTTAAATCCAATTTAAAAAAGCAAAAATAAGTATTATAACCATAGCAAGATGAGTACTACAAACTTCAATGACAAGAAGGGCCACAAAGAAGATTCATTTAATGTTACTTTTGTAGATGCAGATTTAGTTGATTTTGTTTATTCAACCAATTATGCATTAAGATCAATGTAGAATTGGATTATTAACTCAGGTGTTATCTACTACGTATCCAAATAGAATTTGGTTTTCCACCTATAGTTTTACTAGAGGCATTATATTGATGGGAGATAATTTTCTATGTAAAGTTGTTAGCATATGTACGTTAAAGATCTAAATGTACAGTGGGATTGTGTGGACACTATTGGATATTGAACATGCTCTAGATTTGAAGAATCGATCTCATTAGGCATCCTTGAGATTATTGTATGCAAGTATATAAGAGAGAATGGAATTATGATGATTTCTAAAAGCACTCTTGTTATAAAGGTCATAAGATCTAGATCTCTCTACATCTTACAAGAAAAGATAGTTATAGGAACTGTTGTTGTTTTAACATCGACTATGTCAATGGAAGATATTACTAAGTTGTGGTATTCTAAATTAAGACATATGCGCAAGAAAGGTATTACCATGCGTAGTAAAAGGGGACTTCTATATGGACAGAGTATAGGAAAGATGGATTTTTACAAGTATTGTGTGTTTGACAAACAAAAATATGTTGGTTTTAGTATAACAATGCATAAAATCAAAGGAATTTTGGATTACATACATTTTAATCTATGAGGTGCTTCATGTATTTCTTCAAAAGGTGGTATAAGATATATCTTAACCTTTATTAATGATTTTTCTAGGAAGATTTAGATCTACATACTGAAACACAGGGACAAAGTATTTATGTAATTTAAGCAATGAAAAGTACTAATTTAGAGGTAAACAAGAAAGAAGATCAAGTTGTTAAGGACGGATAATAGGTTAAAGTTTTGTTCATCTAAGTTTAATAAATTGTGCAAGAACCAAGGTTCTAAACGTTGGTTTTGTATCGGACTTCGATCCGACAAAAATAGGAAACGTGTTGGACATCGGTGGAAATATCAATGGAAATACGATAAATTTACAGAAGTCTATAGAAATGGTCAAAAAACTTTACATTTTGATTTGAAATATGCAATAATCTACATTGAAAAGAAGGTTAGATTTTACTAAGCAATAATTTACATTTATATTTTATTGATTTTTTATTTACTAATTTTTAATGATTTAATAGAATTTTTAGGTTAGATTTTACCTATATTAGGTTAGATCTATGCAATATCAAGTTATTCACATTAAAATAAAATAAAAATGAAAAAATGAAATATTATATAAAAAAACCTAAGATCTATATATTTTTACGGTTGATCTATGTAATATACTTAAGATTTACGTCAAAACAAAAGATGTAAGTATTAATACCTAAGATCTAAGTGCAATATGTAAATTTACATAAAAACAAAAGGAAAATCCTATAAAAAAAAGCATGAAATTTGTTGCAAAAGAAGTGGGAGAAAGCTTCAAGCCTTCAATAATGGAGAAAAATTTTCACCCGTGTAGAGACTATAAAATCCGTACCTTGAATATTATTACTACACCAACAGATAGTTGAAAAGAAGAGTAAAAGATTAAGAATTGAGAAAGAGACAACACTGAGAGGAAATAGCCTGTGAGACCTGTGTTGACATAGAAAAATAGGTGTGTCGGCCGACATGCATTTTCAAAGCTTTGAAAATACGAAGTTTCCATCGACATGCCCAACACTTCTCTAATGTTTCTATCGAAACCTAGTAATTCTTGATTTACTTGTATATATCGTTTCCTTATTTTGTAATACTGACACGTGTAGGCGAAATTTTGCCGACACATGTCGATTTTTGGAACCATGGTAAGAACAAAGACATTGTCAAACACACATTACAACAAAACAAAGGCGTAGAACATATGAATTGGACTCTTCTGGAAAGAACCTGTTGTATGTTGTTCAATACTAGTTTATTGAAGGACTTTTAGGTTGAAGTAGTTACAGCAGTGTACTACTTAGTGAATCGCTTCCTATCATTATCCATTGAGTGCAAGAGATGGGAAGAGGTATGGGTTGGCCACCTACTGATTATTCAAACATGAAAGTTTTTGTTGTCCTATATATGCATGTGTAGATGATGGTAATCTAGAACTTAATCTAAAATGTGTATTTTTCTTAGTTATGTCTTTGGTGTGAAAGGTTATAGGTTGTGGTGTTTAAATCTTATATCACCTAAGCTTTTAATCGGAAAAAATGTTTTTCATGAGTAAGTTATATTGTCTTTGAGTGAAGATATTATTGTTTCTTTTGATGCAAGCACACGTAGTACTGTTACCGAATAGGTAGAGGTAAAGATAAAGATAGAAGTTCTACCACCTAAAAACACAATGTTTGATCCTATAGAAGAAGAAATACCAACGAAAGAGTCATATAGCATTGCTAAAAGCAAAGGAAAGACGACTCTAAAGTCAAATATGAAGTATGTAGATTCAATTAGTGCATACATTTTATCAGTTGCGAAAAAGACATTGAATACTGGAGAAACCTTTAAGTATGTAGATGTAGTTTTGACTCCAGATTCAGCATTATGGTTGATTACTATGAATGGAAAGTTAAAGTCTCTTTATAAGAGTAAAATTTGAGATTAGTCAAGTTTTCCAAAGGAAAGAAGATTGTTGGCTATACATGGGTATTTAAGAAAAAGAAGGCATGTCTGGAATGTCAAATAAAGCATAGTTAATTGCAAAAGGTTATAATTAAGTTGAAGGAATAGACTACAATTATATATTTTCTTTTATTGTCAAACACACTTTTATTTGTATTTTGTTAGCCTTAGTTGCAACAAAAAATCTAAAGTTGGAGTAACTCGATGTTATGATAGCTTTTTAAAGAGTAGATTTATATGCAACAACTCGAAGGTTTTGTGTTCAAAGAGAAAGAAGACTGTGTTTGTCTATTGAAGAAATCTCTTTATGGTTTGAAGCAATCTCCTCACCAATAGCATAGGATATTTGATTTGTTCATGGTTAAGAAATCTCTTTACCTAAACGGTTTGAATGATGGTCTTTTATAAATCTACTACTTTATATTATTGATATGTTTATTGTAGCCAAGAGCAAATCTGAGATCAACAAATTGAAAAGGTTGCTTAATAGAGAGCTCATGATGAAAGATTTAGTAGCAGTAAAGAAGATTTTTGACATGGAGATTCATAGAGATTGAAAAGTTGGAAAGTTGTTTTTGAATTAACAGAAGTACATTGAGAAAGTACTATGACGCTTGACATTTCAGATGTTAAGTCGAAAAAGACTCCTCTTGTTGCTTACTTCAAGTTATCTACAAATCAGTCTCCATAAATAGAAGAAGATGTGGCATACCTGTCTTGGGTTCCATATTCTAGTGCATGTCTAGATATTTCACATGTAGTTAATGTCATTGGTAGTTACATGTCGAACCGTGTCTAGTTTCATTTGCAAGTAATGAAGTGGATTCTATTTAAGAGGTACATTCAATGTTTGTTTGAGTTTAGGAAATGCAAAGATGTTCAGATTTTGAGGGAGACTTAGACAAGAGAAGATCACTCATTGGTTATACGTTTATAGTTGGAAAGTTACACTATAATCCACAGTTGCTCTATTTATAATTGAAGTAGAATATATGATTGCAACAAAAGCTATCGAGGAAGTTATGTAATTGAAAGGTCTATTTAATGAGTTCAGTCAAAGGGTACAAGGTGATCATTGTCCATTGTTATAGTCTGAGTGTCATTCATCTAATAAAAGATTCAATGCATCACAAAAAAACGAAGCACATTGATGTAAAGTATCATTTCATTTGAGAGATGATAACTCAAGGTAATATTATTACGAGAAAGATTGATACAAATGGTAAGTTGATTGACATGATGATAAAGTCACTCTTAACTGTCAAGTTCAATTTCTGTTTGAACTTGGTTGGACTTTGCATCACTTGATATGGTGATATTAAGGAGATGGAGAGAAATGATTTTTTGTTCTAATATTATATGAGATTATGAGTTAAGGTAGAGTTTATTACGTTTTTGTGTTTTTGATAGAGGTTTGTTGAGTATGTCTTGATTTCTAAGTTCTAATGCATCCATTCTATCCTTATGATTTTTGAAGACGTCTTCGTTGAAGAGTAGTAGAGTAGTCAAATAAGACGTTCGTTTTGCTTAGAAAGTTACTGATGCTTAAACAGACATCCGTTTTTCTCAAAGGTTGTTTGATTTTTTGTGTGCGAAATTATCAACGTATTATAGGATGTCTGGCCCTAAAATAAGAGATCCATTTTTGTCTGATCCAGATTTTCCTATCTTTTTATGTTTGACATCAAACTTGAATCTAAGGTTGGTCTTGGATTTGTGTAAGGGTAATATTGTTTCCTTTATATATATGAGCCATATGTATTAGGATAAATGTATTAACGTAGTTGTGTCGTAGTCATTTCTCTTGGGTGTATTAGGTTTTAAAATCTACTTCAGAAGATTCTTTTTTATCCCTTATACTGTTTTGATTATGGTAATTTTTCCTCTCTACTCCACTTATGGGTGTAGACTATTATTGAAGTATGTAAATCCTTTTGTGTTTGCGATTGTTTGTTTTCTCATTTATTTTCTTTGTGGATTTCATCTATTCCATGTTTGTGTGCACATGTTTCCCTAACACAGTATTTCCACAAGGGGTGGATAAGTTTTGTTGTATTATTGAAAAGTAATAAACTGAAATTTACATGTGACTAAACAAATTTGACATTAACATCTTTTGAGAAATGACTTCGTATGTAATAGACTTCATTTCACTACCAAAAGATGTTATAATGGGTAAGCTTTCTCTTTCTATTTATGGGCAATCAAATGGTTTATGATAGCTGACATTAAGAATTCAAATGTTACTTTATAGCATAGCAAAAGGCAAAGAAGTTGTTTTAGCAATCAAAAAGAACCTTATGCTATATTTTGAGAAGGTATCTAGATTCTTTTATCAGACTAATTGCAAAAAAGAGAGAAGTGTAGTAGATCTCTTCCTCAGGAAAGTATTTCAGTTGGTTGATAACATTTTGTCATTTATAGTATTTGTATTGATATAATTGTATGACAGTGATATGACCACTATATACTTTTTATGAGAATTATCAATTTATCATTGGTCTGTGAAAATGTATTATTTGGTGTTTTCTTTTCCATTGAGATGAAATTATTTGAGAAATATTTTCATTATGTATTAATATTTGCACATATATGGATTGGACAATATGTCAGACACAGTGGAAGAGATTTTTCTCGTATGAATAAGTCATATAGACTCCACTTTCACGTCTTCCTGTCCAGAAGTGAATGCAAAATGCAGCCTATTTCCATCTTCATTTTTACTTTCATCGAGGCTTGGTATGCTTAATTATCTTGTTACTATTAGTTTGGCACATATCTTTATGAATGTTCCTCACTTGTAGGGACTTGGATCTCTTATTTCAAAATCGATGTTGGATTGGTGGTACTTTGTGTGATAATCCAGATGAGATAGTTGTAAATATAGTAACCGGTATTAACACAAAAGGACTTTGAAGTATTTGTTTTAGTTGTATAATATAGATTATTTACCAACAGTGTTGCATGGTCATATAACCAACTATAGACAGTTATATAATAGTCATTCTGAGCATGCATCCTTTTCTCAGAAGATGACCTAGGGACATATTCCTAACTTCTGTATGTCATGTGACTAATTCATATTGCTGGTCATAAAAAAATAGGATGAAACATACTAGTGCAAACTTTCATTTCCCGCAAAGCTGTCCTCCCTGATAGGGCTACTCCTCATCTTAGGATGTCAAGAATTTGCATTATCGGTTAGGATATAAGTTCAAGCTGTGTTACACTATTTCCCAGACATAAAAATGATTTGCATAATAAAGGCTAATTTTTTAAGAACTTTGTCTGCAATAGGTACTCAACTGGAGGAGATCCAGAGGGGCATAGTTGGGTTCCTGCAGAATGTGATGTGTCCATCAGACCAGGCTGGTTTTGGCACAGTCATGAACATCCCAAATCAGCAGTTGAGCTTCTTGATATATACTTCAATTCTGTTGGTAGGAACTGCCTGTTGATGCTAAATGTTCCCCCTAATTCTTCCGGTCTAATATCGAGTGAAGACCTTCATGTGCTACATGAGTTTGCTGAAATCCGAAGGAACATATTTACCATTAACTTGGCTCAGGATGCCATCATTTCAGCAAGCAGCACCCGTGGAGGACAAGCAGATCCTTCGTTTGGTTCATCTCATGCTCTTCAAGGAGGTATATATAACTACTGGGCTCCTGAAGACTACGAAACTTCCTGGGAAATTAACCTGGATTTGCATAAAATGGTGTCATTCAATGTGTTACAGATACAAGAGCCAATTCAGATGGGACAACGAATTAGCAAGTTTCACCTTGATGTCATGACTGAAGGACAGTGGCATACAATAGTAAATGGCACCACTGTCGGCTACAAAAGGTTGCTGTCTTTTCCAACAGTAGAAGCTCAGTATTTGAAGTTCATAATTGACGAATGTCGAGCAGAACCACTGGTTTCCTATTTTGCCATTCATCTGGATGAATACTCTGTAAAAGCAAATGCAGCTAACAGATGGTGGAAGACAGACTCATCACTAAATATGATCACTTATGTTGAATAGTTGGTACAGAACTATGGGAGAAAAGCTGAATGATGTCTCTCTGGCTGATGTCTAGACATTGCTTCGTATGTTTGCCTTTCAAAAGTAAAAGCATCAGTATCTTTTACAGATACGAACCACGAGATACTTGTTGCTGAAGTAGGTATTGTTCATACCATCCTACTCCCAGTTGCTTATTGGAACTTCAACGTGGTCAAGGTCTTATTCACGATTCCTTTGTGAAGGTTTTGAAATTCCAACCACCAATTTAGACCTCGGGTTTCAGAATGTTTGAGGATCATTGAGATCATTGTCGGTTAAGCTATTGAATCACTAGATGAGTGTGTTTTTTTATCTAATATTTATCACTTGCATCTTGACTCAGTCTAAGCAACTATTGGACGTTTAGCAAGTTGCAGCTTGCATGTTTGAAATGTACGAAGAATTCATTTTCCTTCAACGGAGATATCCAATATTAACACTTTTGTCATTACAAATGGTAGGTTCTGTTTTTGTTTACAAGATCTGACAAGTCATTAGAAATTAGTGGGAAGTCCCACCTCTGGTGTTTGGTTGGTTTGCTTACAGGAGTCGGTGGGAATTAGTAGTTTGATTTGTCTATTTCTCTTCCACAAGTGATGGAGCATAGATTCCTGGATAGGTCTGTAAATGGGATGGATACGGGACAGGTAAAGTCTTATCTATATTCTTACCTTTTAAATTTCAACTGGTATTGACCTATATTTTCTAAGTTTCTACATTTACTCGCTTCATTACCCGTGATAGGATATAAAATGGGTAGAATAAATGGATAATTGGGTAGATTTATGAATTCTATGATAATGACATTGATAAAGCCTAAGATAGTTTTAAAAATCCAAATTCAGAGTTCAATTGGAACTTTAAAAATTTAACCTATTAAATTAGCTTGAAAATTTTGAATCTAAAATTAAATTGGTATCTAGATTAAATGTTATGTACACATACATTAGGAAAACAATCAAGTCGTTTAGGATTTTATTAGGTTATAACATATAACAATATAAGTATATAATTATATATATATATATATATATAATGTAAAATTATATTAATAGGATTTAGAATTTCTATAATGAAGATATATATATATATATATATATATTATATTTTATATTTTATATTTATATAGTTAATGTAAAATTACTATAATAATTCTTATATAACGGGTAAACGGATGACGGATATATAATAACCTTTACTCGTACCGTATGAAATCGTGGGTAAAGCGGGTGACGAGTAAATGGGTAACGGGTTGAAAAATTGTTAACCATTATCCTTATAAAACGGGACAGGTCGAGACAGATTGTGGATAAATACCCTTCCCATTTACAAGCTTACTCCTAGATTTAGAACTAGATTGTTTTCTTGTCTCTATGCAATTTGTCTCTCCTCTTTTTCTCTTACTTATTCCGTTGAACTCTTGCAAACTAACAAGAAATATGCATTCAATGCTACATATCAAATAGATTCTCAAGTCCATCTTGAACTTTTGAATTTGAAACTTTTACAAACCAGACAAGATCTAGAAGAATGAGACATAAAGTTTTCTAAAACACAGTCAATCCTGTATTCAGCTCCCATAGAATAACAAATGCCTACTCAATTTTCCTTGACGCAAGATAATATATTACTTGGGAAGAAGTCCTAACATGACTTCAGTAGGATTCGATCTTGGGAGAGAGATGTGAAATTCACTTTCTTGATCAACTTAGTTACTAGAATTGGCTTCAAATTTTTACTAGTTGACAAGGAAGAGGCATCATGACTTAAGAACATCTATTAAATTCTCATATTTGACCTTTAGATTTTCACTTAGTTAGCTTTTCACTTTAATTAATTTGTCTATAATCGTTATCAAACACAACCTTAATCAATCATCCTAGGAATTTCCACCCTTGATTTAGTGTTGTCATCTCATGTAGAAAAGCACAACAAGCTTTACATGAGATTTGAAGCAAAAATAGTGTCTAAAACTCACATTAATTTGCATAAAGTTGTGGTTTTCAACCATTAATTTGAAAAACTTCCGCTTTTTCCCAAAGTAATGATAAACCCTAACCCTAGGAAGAGCGCCATTATTACCTCTCAAGATCTTCTTTAAAAAATATGATGGCAACAAACCCTAACAATTCCTAGTTTCTATAAAAGTTTGATTTGATTTCGAAACGATAAGATTGATAAAACGTCATGTATAAAAACCAGTGCTTCCTAATATAATTGTGTAAAACTATACACGTGTCATACAAAGCGTTAATATGGTCTCAAAAAGTGTCAAATATGTGCAGTTACACAAATGTAACTTTTGAACCAACTCAAGTAGGTGAGTTTGCATTTATGGTTACACAATCCCTATTAAATTTTAAATCCTCGTATCAACATCTATATTATCAATTAAAAAAAACAAATTAAATATAATTCTAGTTGACTAGTGATCTTGTACAGTTGTTAGTGTGGACATTAATGGGAAAAAAAACCATCATGATATATACATTCATGTCCATGTAACGATCAACATCATCATCGTTACCTTTGTCTTGAATTGGTTTTCATTCAAGTATATATACGAAGCAAAATTTTCACTATGTCCCAACCATATAGATGTCAAACGGGCCTTGCCATGTCGGCAAGTGTAATATCTAAGGTTGTAATTTGAAACAATATATATTTTGATATTTGAAATTTAATATTAATGGTTGTGTCCTGGGACTTGTTTCCCTATGATTATAGTAATGTATGCTTGTGTTTGAATGGTTTGTGAATGTCTTGTGTGGTTAGAGCTCTTACTCTCTCTCTCGACCTTAGAAATAAGGGTCAAGTGATTGATGGCGAGATGTCTAAATAGTAATATGTCAAAAAACAGTGAACGCCACTTGACACCTCTACCTTGATTTTTCTATTGAACCCACCATCGCACCAACACTTGCACCACCACTACACCCTTGACCAAATCTTCCTGTGGGTTTAAAAACCCATGGCCAGTCCTCTCGTAACGAATGGAGAGAGAGAGAGAGAGAGAGGGGGAGAGAGAGAGAGAGAGAGAGTGTGTGTGTGTGTGTGAGGAGGAGAGGGAGAATTGTGAGTAGTTGCCGTTGGTGAACCGCCGTCACTAGAGTTCGCTACTGCTAGCCGAGAACGGAGGTCGAGTCGCTAGTGAGGTGTGATTTTCAAGAGGCTCGTCAGAGTTCATGCCTTGGTGTATTTTGATGTGGTAAAGATCATGAAAGTATGAAAATAACATAAACATGTGGGAGAAATGATTTATGAATTTTTAGGGAATTATCCATGAGATTTTTGTGAAATATAAAGGATTATAAAAAAATGGGCCAATACCATGTTAAAATTGTGTTTTGGTTGTGCCATGTGATGATTCTATATGCTCTAGATATGAGGGAACGATTCCTGTGATTTTCATGAATTATTGTGGATTTCTGGTGATTTTCCAAGTATTCTGTATTGGGTTCTACTATCTAAGCTTTTCTGCACTCACCGTATAAGGGTCAGGCAGTTTTCACTAGCGAGAATCACTAAGAGATTCTCCTAGCAAAAATTAGTAGTGGATCTTACTGGCGAAAATAGCCAACAAATCAAAGTGGCGGTTTTGATTGACGAAAATGGCCAGCGAATCCGACATTTTCAGTAACTCGGACCCTGTTTGCAGTAACTGTGTTTTACTTAAATGTAAATGAATCCTGTTGTTACATGTGGACTAATGAACCATTAAATGCATGAGATTATGAGAACCATGATTGTATAAATAAATGTGAAATAAAGTATGATGAAGATAATTTCCTAAAACAAGTAGGAGATACCTAGAAATGATTGTGAGACAATAATGTACATAATGGTTAGTGAGAACCATAAATCTGGAAAACTAATGCTTGAGGAGAATAAATGCTGTGCTGTGATGATGAACCTTGAGAAAGAGATTTTAAAAGAGTTTTTAAAGGAAGTCGCATGTGTTTTGAAAGATTTACTGAGTTTTTTAGAAACCATATAAGAATCGATTGGCTTTACCGAGAAAAGGTAGTGACACCTCTGAGTAGTCAGGGACGGGCCTAGGTTGTAGTTACCGTGTTGGTCCGACGAGAGAGTCTCGTGACTGTGTACTGTTGTAGTACTGTAGGGCTCGAGAGGCAATAAACCTGAGATTCCCTCAGTGCAGGTGTCGGTGGGACCTAGGGTTGGAGTCCCTAGGTACTCGGGCACCTAGGGGTGTCATAGAGTAGACACACTTCGTATTAGTACTAGTGAGGGTACATTACTTTGAGGTTGCGGCCAGGGAGGTTGAACTCCTACGTAGGGTGGTTCACCGCGGCATTGCAGTGTAATGGGGATGGAGCCTCGCCAACTACTTATGGCCAGGTTGGTTACCTGTGGCTAGGGTGATACAATAGGTTTTAAGATAGATAGAGATTTGTGGTTTTGCTGGTTCCAACCTTGTTTTGTTGTGATTTGAGATATGAAATGAGTTGTTTTTTGGGCTAGAATCCAGATAAGAAAAAAGTGACTTCTTGATATGCATAAAGTGATTTTAAAAAATAAGCATGAGATTTTAAAAGCAATTGGCAAAAGAGTTTTGGAAAGTCATGATTTATAATTGATTTTTCTTTGATTACGTTGGTCGGCTTTTCGAGAACCATGTTTTTCCTTGTGGCTTTGATAGTGGTCTAAATTTGCCAAATTAGTGTGTGCTTTGGGGCACATACTGGGTGACATTGATTTCACTCATGCATAGTTTTAAATTGTTTTGGTTTCAGGTGCATAGTTGGAGGTGTAGCCTTGTTCTAGTGTGATTTTTGGAGTTGCTTACCCACACACAGGTTTGGGTTATTGTGACCGCGTCCGTCCGTGACCGACCACCCGACCCAGAGGGAAGGGGGAGGAGAGGAGGAGACCACAGCCATGCCGATGACGGCGAAGGCGCAAGGATAAAAGAAAAAAAAGGGAGTCACCACCTAGTCTTTTAAGGGAAAGACGAGGAAAACCACAAAAGGATGAATGCATGAGATGCAAATGGGAAGGCTGGATGTCTGCTAACCAGAGAATGGGTAAGGATTCCTATTACGCACGAGGAAGGTGTTAGGCACCCTCGTACGCCCGAGAAACTCGGTCTTTCTAGTCCAAATGCT